>JAXCGZ010002490.1:5000-25000 GCA_037179515.1 Halocaridina rubra
TGTGTTAGGTAGATAGATAAATAGATAGGGAGAGAGAGAGAGAGAGAGAGAGAGAGGGAGGAGAGAGAGAGAGAGAGAGAGAGAAAGTTATTTTCACGTTCAATCAAACTTACCAGCACATATGAGAGAATAATATTATCAACTTAGAGGGAGAAGGTGAATATGATTTTCAATTCCTTCCTGAGTCTTCAGTACGCGTAAAAAGGTCATCTTTTGAGGGATATTTATATATCTTGCAACGTAAGCCATTGTAGTTTTCAAGTCCCCAGTTCTGTTTGTACACAAAAGGATAATGTTAGCAAGCTGTCTTGATTTTTCAAGGAGTCGGAGAATTATATTCTTTTGCTCGTTTGCATTATTTTGCTGTGTAAGCGAGCGTTTCATGTCGTTATCTAATAAATTAAGCAATTAATTGCGGGGTCGGTTAATCCTATTGGTCTACCGGATTATTCATCCATTGCTTGAAGATCACTGGGTCCACTTGGTCCACGTGATCCGATAGGGGGACTTGGTTCCCAGCTATATGGTAGGTATATAGTCATGCTTTAGTGCTATCTTGCCTCTTCCTTTCTATAAAACCTTGTCTGAGCCAAAACGAGCATTGGTCTCCAAAAGTGCATATAGTGTGAAACAGAGACCGATATGGACATGGAAGAAATGCTGTTGATAGTGAGGAAGAAGCTTGAGATAGATTATTATCAGCTCTTCCAGTTTACATATAGTGAGAGTACGTTCAGTTTTCATCTCTTACTTTCAACTTTTTCGTAGTTTATATATTTAGAGAACGTTCAAATTGTAGCTCTTTCTCATAAAATTCTAATTATCTCTAAAACAATAGTGTCTTTATCTCCTCTCATATCCAAAAGATATTCAGTCTCATTCCTTTATTAATCTTTACACTCATTCAAATTGGTTTGGACATTTGTCAATAATGGACAGGGAAGAAATTGAACATCTTCTTATAGCCTTTCACTAATTGAAATTGGTTTGGACTATAGTCAAGAATTGACTATAGACTATTTTATTCCGGTCATATTAGACGTCTTACGTCCTTGCACTAATTCAAATTGATTTAGATGTTATACAAGAATAGACAGAGAAAAAGCTATATCCTTATTCGCTTGTTATTTTCCTTACATCCTTACACTGATTCTGATTGGTTTGGACACAAATTGAGAATGGATAGGGAGGGAACTATGTTGTTATTTCACACATGTAAGCCATCTCATCGCATCCTTACCTTTATACAAATTGGTTTGGACAAAACAATTGGATAGGAAAGGAACTATCCTCATTCCACTTATATTAAGTATCTTATATCCTTACACTTATTCTAATGAGTATGGAAATGAGTCAAGCGTGAGCATCGAAGGAACTATTGCCATATTTCACTCATATTAAACATCTGAAATCGTTACATTTATTCACATTGGTTTGGACATTAGTCAAGACTGGACGGGGAAGGAGCTATGCAATTTTTTCACTCGTATTAGTTGTCTCATTAGGTTATGTTGTCTTAAGAACAAATGATGAACATGAATATCATTGGATGGATGGATGGATTCGGTTTTACGTCACTAACTCCCTTTTCTACTAAGGGCTAGGACGGTTGCCTTCTTTCGAATATCTTGTCATATTATATATTATTATTATTATTATTATTATTATTATTATTATTATTATTATTATTATTATTATTATTATTATTATTATTATTATTATTATTATTATTATTATTGTAGATAACTAAGTAAATGTTTAAGAAATGTATATTAATATATGAAATTCCTCATGAATGCTATTGTTATGACAAAGAAATGTAGTCTCCGTGGCAAAATGGTAGCGTCTGCGACTCTGAGGCGGCAGGTCGAGGGTTCGCCCCCCGACACGGACTGAGGTTAGTAAGGGCATACACTCAGGGTAGCGATTACATCTGCCAAAACAAGTCCTTCTTAAGAAGGCAACCGTCCTAGCCCTCAGTAGAACAGGGAGTTCGTGACGTAAACCCGAATCCAAAGAAATTTTCATTTTTATCTCCTTAGCAACACTGCGGCGCAATGGTAGCGTCTGGGGCTAGTGATATACTGGCCCCAGATTCGATCGTTGGCCAAAGTTGGATTAGCTTGCACTGTCTCATGTCGTTACCGATTAAACTAGACAATTAATTCGGGGGGGGGGGGGGCAATTTCCTATAGGTCTAAATGATCATTTAGCCTTTGCTTTGTTATCACTGGGTCCACAGGCTTTGAGAGGGGGCATGAAACCCGGCTATGTGGTAGGTATGTAATTGATCTCTGTGATATCACTGTCCCTTGCCTCTGCCTTTCAGAAGAGACCTTTGACTATTAACCTGCAGAATGTTTAGCTGCATGATTCCCTTTATGGAATGTGAAAAGCGAATGCCCACTCTATATTTTGTGGAATAAAAGATTTTTATTTATTTATCTGTGTATTATTAAGGAAAATCATGATCTCTCTCTCTCTCTCTCTCTCTCTCTCTCTCTCTCTCTCTCTCTCTCTCTCTCTCTCTCTCTCTCTCTCTCTCTCTCTCTCTCTCCTAATGACTTAATTTGCAATCACTGGTTAGGATCTCCCCTTTCATTCTTTATAAGATAATAAGTATTTAAGAAAGTTTTTGTGTCGGGAGATCCATCAAGTCTCTTTTGTTTTCAATAACAATATAGTTTCATTAGTTGTATTATTGTTCTTTAGGCAGGATTTAGTCTTTTTTACGTTCGATATAATAACCGAAATTATAAATTCAAGCTGAGAGAGAGAGAGAGAGAGAGAGAGAGAGAGAGAGAGAGAGAGAGAGAGAGAGAGAGAGAGAGAGAGAGAGAGAGAGAGAGAGAGAGAGAGAGAGAGAGAGAGAGAGTATGTGTGTGTGTGTGCGTGCGCTCGCGCATGTTTGTAAATGCATGTTTTTGTGATTGTGTGTACTATTCTTGTTGGTGAGGAGGAAAAAAATTTCCCCTTGCATATACATCTGCAGTAAACTGAAAGAGAGACATCCATCCATATACCAAAGTCATAATCCACCTTATAAGGGGGGTGGTTGAGTCAAAGAAAATACTTTGACTTTTTGTGGGAAGTAAATACAGAGGAGGGGATTCCTAGTCCCCTCGCTCCGCCCTATTTAGTCTACTTTTGCGACACGCAGGGGAACACGGAGGAAGTATTCTTACTCCCCTCTCTTATATTACATCTTCAGGTCTTATTGCACTAGAGAAAGAGATACATTGGTGACGTTCTAAATTATTTTAAATACATTCTTTGATGCAAATAAAAAATAATCTGGATTAATATATATTTAAGATCAAATAATTATAAAGAGATATAGTAATTAGGATATATATATATATATATATATATATATATATATATATATATATATATTATATATATATATATATATATATATATATATATATATATAAAGCTTGTATGAACATAAACAACAATTAATATTATTATTAGGCCTATGATACACTGGAACAAAACTGAATATATAATAATTGTGAAGAATATAATTACATTCATGAAATAGAAATTACTAAGTATAAGAATAATCTCAATGCAACCTATACACTATAGATCACTAAAACACAGAAGCACATTCACTTTAACAGTAGCAAACTGTATCCTGTTATGCACACGATGTTATATATATTTCACAAATCAGGAGCACCAAGTTGAGGACTTCACCTGAGTACTTGAAGAAGGTTTAACTTGTGAATCAAAAGTGATTCCATGACTAATCTAGCTGTTTGTATTTGAAGAACTGGCTAAGAGTCAATAATTTTGGCACTGTGAGGTGATTACATAAGCTATGGTCCCTTCTTAGGTGCTCAGCTGTTCCAGCCCTTCATTGTCACTTTGGCTGACCAATACATTATGCAATGCACCCACCACACTTGTACAAATAAACTATGGAAGATTACAGAGCAACGGGAATATAGTCTTTGAAGTTGAATATTTCTCTTAATGGTGTTATTACTCCTACTGAAATCTAAGGAGAGAATTTTTGTGATAATTCCCTTAAACAGTTTTTAAGACAAAAGTTTCTATGACCTATAAAGGAAACTGAAAAATATGTGATGATTTTTCCCAGTGTGGCAAGTTTTGTTTGCGGATTTAATAGTGTTCCAAATTTTCACAGCATATTTATCTAACACTGAAAGGAAACCCATTTCTTGATTAAATTTCTCACAGATAGAATCCCATTTCTTGATTAAATTTCTCATTTCTAGAATATAATTAAAAATCTCTTGTTACTTGTGTCGCAATAATGTTAATTTTGGCTAAATTGAAATGAAAATAGAATATTTGGTAAATAATCCAAAATATGTCGCTCTTTTCTAAAGAGATAACTTAGAAATATTGCTTCTCTCATTTAATATGTCTAAAAATTGTAATATGCTTTTATTTTTATTCCTAATAAGTAAACTAGATATTTTTATATATAGAGTTGAGATACTGTAGGAATAAAGACACGTGGTCTTTAGCTGGGAACAAAAGAAAAAATATTTTTCTCTATATCTTCTACATGGCAAAGGCTAAGGGGCAGTCGTCTAACCATTTTTTTTAATGGAAAGCTGAAACGGCCCACGTAAGGCTAGGGTCTAAGGGGGCTTCCCATGTCTACTCCAGCATTCTAATTGTAACATGAACCATTAAGTTTGAAACACCTGTCCTTAACTGCCAATGTGAGTGATTTTCGGAAATCTGATTCATTAAAACCTTTTAATGTAATACAGTTTTTATAGAACTCTTCGATGCAAAGTTTGTCTCATCCAAAGGAATTTTTAAAATGTGATTTAATATCAAATTATGCCATTTAACTAAGGGCTATATCCATATCAACTAACTCCATAGCAAGAGAAAATGAATCTATTATTGTAAAGCTGTTGAATATTAAATTACAAATTAGTTTGCAATAAAATTGCGATGCTATTAACATTTCGGTTTCATTGTAAATATATATTCTTAGGCTCCACGCACTACTGTAACATGTTGGTATAAGAACGACGGGAAAATTTCATATATGTGCTAAATTCGCTATGATCTGCAGATTTTTATCAGTCGTAGTAGGTCAGTCGGTATGGTGGCACGTAGATGTAGCCTTAGACGCGGGTTCGGTTCCCCTGATGCTATGTTCAAAGTTTTGCATCACATAGAAGTAGCAAGAGATATTTTATGGTAATAGTACATCTATCTATATATCTATATACATGAGTCATTTCTTTTCCTTATAAAGGAGTGCCTGAGTCCAAGCAAAATACTCTGATTCTTTGGGAAGAGAAAATACAGAGAAGGGAATTCCCAGTCCTTTCGCTCCGCCCCATTTAGTCGACTCTTGCGATACGCAGGGGTACACGGAGGAAGTATTTTAGTCCCCTTCCCTCAGGGGGGCTCCTGATTTAAAAGACTTTCATCCATTCTTTTTTTTTCATATTGAGCTTTTTAGAAGCCAATATTTCTTGGCTCCTGCTTCACCATCAGTCGATGGCACCCAAAAAGACTGTTTTCACTTTAGTGTGACGATCCTATGTTACTTTGATTCGCTTTTGTTCCGAATCGTACTGGGAAATGGCCTATTGGTACGAGGGGTAGTGCCTCATTTCAAAGATATTCTGATAAATCTCTTCTTCACCGTCTTGAACTGGATTTCCAAACTTGCTGATATTTTCGTATATGTGGCTTTCGTCATTGCAGGTGTTGATAGGGTTGTCGAAACCTTGTACTTGCATAGGCGGAGCAGTGGAAGGGATCATCTCCAAATTTTGATTCTGAAGATCAGTTGCTTGATGATTGTTTTGTCGATGATTCTCAGGTGTGAGAAATGACCCATGCTGGCGGTCTGGATTTCCAGATGTCGAGTTGTAATTGCTCCAAGCATTAATCCCAGCAGAATTTTCTAGGTTATATGTCCGTTTACACCTTATTATCAAGATTATTATAATTATTATAAGTACCAAGAGTAATAATATGGCACCTCCACACGCAGCAATGATCCACCAAGGTACACCTAATATCAAGAATTCTGAAGGAATTGACGACGGAGGGAGATTTCCAAGAGAACAGGTTTTACTATAGAAGGAAGATCCCAGCAGAAAAATCTTATACTCTGTAGCGTTGATAGCATTTGTCGAGAGAGTAAAGATATGTTTATCATCGATGGACAAAGCGTATTCTAATTGCTTAGATTCTACACTCCTTGTAATGTTTATTTTGTACCATTTTTCAGATTCTGGGAATTGAGGTCTTGCAAATGTGATGTAGTTGTACTTTGTCAGTCTAATGCCTAGTTTCTTGAAACCGTTCCCAGGCTTAACATAAAAAGTGAACCCATGTTCATGAGAAATGTCCACGGAGCACCATTTCGACGACGAATTTGTGATTTTATAAAAAGAGCAGCCATCCTCCTGTTGAGAATATTCAGTGCAGTTTTTCCCATGGGAACACGCAGCAAACACGAGGCACATAAAAAACACTGTTATTGCCCATCCTATGAGCATTTCGGAATATCACTTATCTCTGCTCTTAACACTAATATTGTTTTCTCGTAGACATTCAAAGCTACTGATGAGTTTAATAAGACGATCTCATAAAACAGAATTCAAGTTGGTGTTTTATGATTAGGCGAAAACTCAAGTATAATCCACAATTTTAACGTTTTGTGTCGAGTCTCTCTAGCAGTTGTACAGTTAATAACACTGAGAGCAGTTTCACGCGTGCTTCTTTGGACATCCTGTATTGTCATGATGACGCAGTTCCGATAAAGGATTTTGTGTGATATTTCTTCATTTTTTTCCTAGTGGTACTTGATGTGCATTTTGGGGCATTATTGGATAATTACCTCACTCTCTCTATTTATCTATCAATCTAGGCAGGCAGGCAGGCAGGCAGGGAGAAAAAAATACTTGCCACTTGTATGCAGTTTACTGCTAAAACTATTCACAACTGAAGCGGTTTTTGTCTGACGCTCTTACACCACCTATCATAATATGCTTTACATTTTTATTTCCCAAAGTAGAAGATAAAGTCCCGGTGCGTCATTGTCGATAGTCTGGTAATGTTACCATTATGTGTATTTTTCTTCTATTCAGAAATATTTTTCTTACGCACACGCGCGCACTCACAAATACACACACACACACACACACACACACACACACACACACACACACACACACACACACACACACACACACACACACACACACACACACACACACATATATGGTGACAGTCTTTAAATTCCTTCATGGTTATGATAGAGTGGATAGGGATCGATATTTCGATATGGCTGGCTCTAGAACTAGAGGTCATAGTTTGAAGCTTCGTAAGAAAACTTCTTTGCAGGATGTAAGGAAATACTTTTTCAGTGTAAGAGTAGTTGATAATTGGAATTGGCTAAGCGAGGAGGTAGTTAATGCTATCTCAATCCATAGTTTTAAGGACAGGTATGATAAGTATCACTAAGTCTAAAATGGAACCGATGAGGAGACGGGAAGATACGAGCTTTGGGCTCTTTCCCGTAAACACAATCAGGTAATCACAATTAGGTAATCACACACACACACACACACACACACACACACACAAGTGTTCATTAGACGATACAGAACACAGGAAGAGATGGGAAAGATCAAAAACTTGTTGCAAGAGGCAAGAAGGTTAAATGATGAAAGAAATGAAGAAGAGAAGAAAAATTTTCGTTACAGAATACTTCCAGACAAAGGGGAGATAAAGAAGATAATGACAGAAGATCAGGGGATGGGGCCTCATTAAGATTGTTATACACAAATGCTGATGGATTAGCTGGTAAGGCAGCAGAATTAAAAGATAGGATTCACAACACTAAGGCAGATATAGTAGCAATTACAGAGACTAAGTTGAGTGAGGACATAAACAGTGTCACAGTTTTTCCTAAGGGCTTCAGAATACTAGGGGGTGGAAAGATCTGAGAGGACTGGTGGAGGGATAGCACTGCTCATAAGTGAGAGGATTCAAGTTGAAGAAATAAACTTGGCTATAGAAAGTGAGTTCAGGGAATTTCTTGTTGCTCGCATAAATACTGGGTCAGAGAGCATTATAATAACTGTTGTATACAACCCACCAAGGAACCAAAATAGGCTTGAAATTTAAGAGGAAAGTCATATAGGTACTATTGAAGTCATAAACTCAGTTGTTAACATGGCGCGGGAGAAAAAATGTAGGATTTTGATTATGGGAGACTTTAATCATAAAGAGATAGATTGGATAAATCTTGACCCACACAGTGGTGAGGACTCATTTGGGGCAAGATTCCTAGATTGCGTACAAGGGAATTTCCTACACCAACATGTAATGGAACCAACAAGAGCCAGGGGTGGGGATGAGCCATCACTACTCGATCTAGTGTTCACAGATAATGTGTTGGATATTGAAAATATTGAGTATGAACCACCAATTGGAAAGAGTGACCACTGTGTGTTGTTGATGGAGTATATCATTGAGGATATTCTTCCTGAGAGTAGAGGCACTGAGGACATGAGGAGGAACTATCCGAAAGGAGATTACATCAAAATGAATGAGCTTTTTGCAGTTATTGACTGGAGAACCTTATTTTACAACAAATCTGTACAAGAAATGTATGACATCTTTTGTGAGAAATATTGGAAGATAGTAGATTGCTGCATACCTGTCACCAAAGTAGGTGTAATTCATGCCAGAGAGAAATGGTTCGATAATGGGTGTAAAAGAGCTAAGGAGTGGAGAGACAAATGCTGGAAAAGGTATAGGAGGAGAAAAAACATAAATGCCTGGCAAACCTACAAAAGAGCAAGAAATGACTACCTAAGTAAAAGGAGAGAGGCAGAGAGAGATTATGAGAGGGATATCACCAGGAAGGCTAAAGAAAATCCCAAGCTTTTCCACAGCTTTATCAGAGGAAAACTGAAGGTAAAAGAACAGGTTTTAAGGCTAAAGAGAGCGGATGGAAGCATCACTGAGACGGACGAAGAGATCTGCAAAGAATTGAACAAGGAGTTTCAGTCAGTATTTACAGTAGAAAATACCCCACCCCCTCAGATTGCAGTGATAGAAGCTCAAGGGCCGGTATTAGAGAACATCAACCTTACAGCCACAGAGGTATGCAAAGCGCTGATGGATTTAGATGTTCATAAAGCTACAGGTCCTGATGACATATCCCCTCATGTGCTTAAAAAATGCGCAAACACAATATCAGTGGCACTAAGTATCATATTTAAGGAGTCACTGGAGTCGGGGGAGATTCCAACTGGAAACAAGCAAATGTGATACCTATCTTCAAAAAGGGAAGGAGGGATACGGCTCTGAACTATAGACCAGTTTCCTTGACCAGCATAGTTTGCAAAGTTATGGAGAAACTACTAAGGAAACATATCTCTCTTCACTTGGAATCCTTCAACTTTTTGTCAGTGAGGCAACATGGCTTCAGAGAAGGTAGATCAACAGTAACAAACTTATTAGAATTTTATGATGAGGTAAGCCAAATCCTACAGGAAAGAGAGGGCTGGGCAGATTGCATATTCCTAGACTTCCAGAAAGCGTTTGACACTGTTCCACATGGGAGACTTATTAGGAAGCTGCACTCAATGGCTAGAATAGGTGGAAATGTTTTGGAATGGATAAAAACTTACTTAGAAGGAAGGGAACAGAGGGTTAGAGTAAGACACTCAGTGTCTGAATGGAGAAGAGTTAGTAGTGGAGTTCCACAGGGTTCAGTTTTAGGGCCACTTTTGTTCCTTGTATATGTAAATGACCTACCAGAGTCTGTAAATTCATTCATGAATATGTTTGCAGATGATGCAAAGATTGTGAAGAAAGTAAAAAACGAGAACAATGGTAGAGAACTTCAGGAGGATCTAAATAATCTGCATGAGTGGTCAGAAAAGTGGCTAATGAAATTCAATACCTCAAAATGTAAGGTAATGAGAATGGGTACAAGTGCAAGAAGGCCCAAGCTTGACTACTCGGTGGCTGGAGTACAACTTCAAGAGACAGAAAATGAGAGAGATCTAGGAGTAAACATACTGGCAGATTTGTCTCCAGAAATACATATAAATGGCGTAGTAAGGGAAGCATATGCATTCTTATCAAATGTAAGGGTAGCCTTCAGGCACATGGACAAGGAAATATTCAGAAATATTTATGTAACCTATGTGAGGCCAAAACTGGAATATGCAGCCCCCTTTTGGAATCCGCACTTGAAAAAGCACATAGCTAAGCTTGAAAAAGTTCAAAGACATGCCACGAAACTGGTGCCAGAAATACGCAATCTCGGTTATGATGAGAGGCTGAGGGAATTAGACTTGCCATCACTCGAAGCTAGAAGAGTAAGGGGGGATATGGTGACAGTCTTTAAATTCCTTCATGGTTATGATAGAGTGGATAGGGATCGATATTTCGATATGGCTGGCTCTAGAACTAGAGGTCATAGTTTGAAGCTTCGTAAGAAAACTTCTTCGCAGGATGTAAGGAAATACTTTTTCAGTGTAAGAGTAGTTGATAATTGGAATTCGCTAAGCGAGGAGGTAGTTAATGCTATCTCAATCCATAGTTTTAAGGACAGGTACGATAAGTATCACTAAGTCTAAAATGGAACCGATGAGGAGACGGGAAGATACGAGCTTTGGGCTCTTTCCCGTAAACACAATTAGGTAATCACAATTAGGTAATCACACATGTAATGGAACCAACAAGGGCCAGGGGTGGGGATGAGCCATCACTACTTGATCTAGTGTTCACAGATAATGTGTTGGATATTGAAAAAATTGAGTATGAACCACCAATTGGAAAGAGTGACCACTGTGTGTTGTTGATGGAGTATATCATTGAAGATATTCTTCCTGAGAGTAGAGGCACTGAGGACATGAGGAGGAAGTATCCGAAAGGAGATTACATCAAAATGAATGAGCTTTTTGCAGTTATTGACTGGAGAACCTTATTTTACAACAAATCTGTACAAGAAATGTATGACATCTTTTGTGAGAAATATGGGAAGATAGTAGATTACTGCATACCTGTCACCAAAGTAGGTGTAATTCATGCCAGAGAGAAATGGTTCGATAATGGGTGTAAAAGAGCTAAGGAGTGGAGAGACAAATGCTGGAAAAGGTATAGGAGGAGAAAAAACATAAATGCCTGGCAAACCTACAAAAGAGCAAGAAATGACTACCTAAGTAAAAGGAGAGAGGCAGAGAGAGATTATGAGAGGGACATCACCAGGAAGGCTAAGGAAAATCCCAAGCTTTTCCACAGCTTTATCAGAGGAAAACTGAAGGTAAAAGAACAGGTTTTAAGGCTAAAGAGAGCGGATGGAAGCATCACTGAGACGGATGAAGAGATCTGCAAAGAATTGAACAAGGAGTTTCAGTCAGTATTTACAGTAGAAAATACCCCACCCCCTCAGATTGCAGTGATAGAAGCTCAAGGGCCGGTATTAGAGAACATCAATCTTACAGCCACAGAGGTATGCAAAGCGCTGATGGATTTAGATGTTCATAAAGCTACAGGTCCCGATGACATATCCCCTCATGTGCTTAAAAAATGCGCAAACACAATATCAGTGGCACTAAGTATCATATTTAAGGAGTCACTGGAGTCGGGGGAGATTCCAAGATGCTGGAAACAAGCAAATGTGATACCTATCTTCAAAAAGGGAAGGAGGGATACGGCTCTGAACTATAGACCTGTTTCCTTGACCAGCTTAGTTTGCAAAGTTATGGAGAAACTACTAAGGAAACATATCTCTCTTCACTTGGAATCCTTCAACTTTTTGTCAGTGAGGCAACATGGCTTCAGAGAAGGTAGATCAACAGTAACGAACTTATTAGAATTTTATGATGAGGTAAGCCAAATCTTACAGGAAAGAGAGGGCTGGGCAGATTGCATATTCCTAGACTTCCAGAAAGCGTTTGACACTGTTCCACATGGGAGACTTATTAGGAAGCTGCAATCAATGGCTAGAATAGGTGGAAATGTTTTGGAATGGATAAAAACTTACTTAGAAGGAAGGGAACAGAGGGTTAGAGTAAGACACTCAGTGTCTGAATGGAGAAGAGTTAGTAGTGGAGTTCTACAGGGTTCAGTTTTAGGGCCATTTTTGTTCCTTGTATATGTAAATGACCTACCAGAGTCTGTAAATTCATTCATGAATATGTTTGCAGATGATGCAAAGATTGTGAAGAAAGTAAAAAACGAGAACAATGGTAGAGAACTTCAGGAGGATCTAAATAATCTGCATGAGTGGTCAGAAAAGTGGCTAATGAAATTCAATACTTCAAAATGTAAGGTAATGAGAATGGGTACAAGTGCAAGAAGGCCCAAGCTTGACTACTCGGTGGCTGGAGTACAACTTCAAGAGACAGAAAATGAGAGAGATCTAGGAGTAAACATACTGGCAGATTTGTCTCCAGAAATACATATAAATGGCATAGTAAGGGCAGCATATGCATTCTTATCAAATGTAAGGGTAGCCTTCAGGCACATGGATAAGGAAATGTTCAGAAATATTTATGTAACCTATGTGAGGCCAAAACTGGAATATGCAGCCCCCTTTTGGAATCCGCACTTGAAAAAGCACATAGCTAAGCTTGAAAAAGTTCAAAGACATGCCACGAAACTGGTGCCAGAAATACGCAATCTCAGTTATGATGAGAGGCTGAGGGAATTAGACTTACCATCACTCGAAGCTAGAAGAGTGAGGGGGGATATGGTGACAGTCTTTAAATTCCTTCATGGTTATGATAGAGTGGATAGGGATCGATATTTTGATATGGCTGGCTCTAGAACTAGAGGTCATAGTTTGAAGCTTCGTAAGAAAACTTCTTCGCAGGATGTAAGGAAATACTTTTTCAGTGTAAGAGTAGTTGATAATTGGAATTGGCTAAGCGAGGAGGTAGTTAATGCTATCTCAATCCATAGTTTTAAGGACAGGTATGATAAGTATGACTAAGTCTAAAATGGAACCGATGAGGAGACGGGAAGATACGAGCTTTGGGCTCTTTCCCGTAAACACAATTAGATAATCACAATTAGGTAATCACACACACACACACACACACACACACACACACACACACACACACACACACACACACACACACACACACACACACACAGAGTTTCATATATAATAAGTACCTAAATTTTGCGATAAAGACATCTGTAGCCGTTTATTATTTTGCATAGTGTATTTGTTTGGTCATATTGACCATCATCGCTATAAGCTTTTCAGCTATATAACTTCCCCTTATTATTTTTCGCTTAGTTTTTTAGTGTGCCACTCTTCTACATACTCCACAGACAGTATGATTCACCTAGGATTCATTATTAGTCTTCAGCATGACTTAATAGGGTCTGTTAGGAATATCGAAAGTCAGTTCAATTTGTGTTTAACAACTTGACATCTCTGATTTGCTGGTTCGTCAGATAATCACAAAACCTCTAATGAAGAACCGGTGAAAATTATTCTCAATGGGCCAAGTCAGTTGCAATGCATTATATATTACAATCTCAAAAGTATTTACTAACAGGCAAAATTACTGCCTATTGTTCATTTTTAAAATGGGATAAAACAGACTGAGGTCCCCAAGAAACGGGTTTGATTATGTCGCCGTGATGACAAAATTTCTGACAATATTGTTCTTTATCATGAAGTTAAATGAAATACTGCTCCATTATCAGTATTTCAAAACAAGAAAGAATGAAAAAATATTTTAGTAAAACTTTCGTATTCTCTTACCCTGTTTTATTCATTGTTAGGTTTCCGGAGAACCATTTTCTTTTGTTTCAGTGGCATTCACAATCATAAGTGCCCATAAAGGCTATTTTCTTTTATGAATGTGACACCGGGACAAGCAAAAACTGCCCTCATGGGATAATTTAATATAGTGATCCGAGAGGTTATCAGTGAGTTGCTGCACATGCACATAATGACTGTTCTCACTTGCACTTTTACTTTGTAGCTCTGTTGTTGTTCACTATCTCCATATTGTTGTTGATGATCAAATAGAGAATGGTCGTTCTTTAGTATAGTTTCAGATGTTGAAAAAGGACAGCCATTTTCGTTAGGGTTGGAATTGAGTTCTGTAGATTCGTTCTCTTGAGGAATCTCAGATGTTGGAAAAGAATGGCAGCCTCTTTCGTTAGTTGTTGAGTTGTTCATGCTTCTTATATTCATTCTACAAAACTTTTCATAGCTGGAAGTTTGTTTACATGGTGTTACAACGATAAGATAATGATAAGACCAACACATATATCCGTCCAGTTACAACGTATAATCACAAGCGTGGATCATTTTCACATTTCTTGGGGATTTTACTCGAATCCTTCATGTCTCCGATTGATGTAGAAGAATCATGACGGTTTTCTATGTTATCATTAACAACACTGAAAATATGAGGTGTGATTAAGTTGTTATTCACAGTTGTATTCATAATTTGAGGCGTTGGCGAAGTGGATCTATACGAAGGAGTCGCTGAAGGCAAAACATTTCCCAGATTGCAGAATATGCTAGAGAAGAGACTCTCAAAACAGCAGAAAGTCAGTTACAAGCGAAATTTAGCAAGTTCTCGGAAACATTTTGACCATCAATCATGACATAATATCTGATAATTGATTTGAGAGTTTTTTGTGTATACTAATTGGAGCAGTATTGAAAAAAGTCCTCATATAAAAAGGTGTCTCCTTACTCTGAAAAAGAGAATTGAAAAGTTCGTCACAGGTTTTTTTTTTTTTTTTTAAGATATGAAAAGTTTTTTTTTTTTTAATTATTTTATTTTTTACTGGAACCTCTCACCACCCGTCTTTTGACGTCGTTTCGTACCAAAGACAACCATAATTTTCCCCGAGGTCTCTATATTATTTTTGTCCAGCTGAAAATGGTGTTTTTAGTGCCACGACAGACAACATAATCAACAAAGGGACGTTACTAAAAGTCATTTTGTTAGATTAAATTTTAGCACTGTAGTCACTTTCATACTTTTGTTGCTCTCTGTATTCCTTCAAAAGTCTTTGTACATCAATACTTGTTCTTGATCAGTACTACATCTATTTTTTCCATCACAATCTGGTACATGTCTTCCAAAAAGTTTTGTCGAACTCCGGAACAGCGATGAAAACGTCAATAAGATATTCGGTTCTAGTACAACTGATCCAGTGACAACTGAACCAATGGACAACTGGACCAGTGACAATTGAACCAGTGGACAACTGAACCGGTGGAAAACTGAACCAGTGACAATTGAACCAGCGACAACTGAACCTAACCTATTTATCTAACCTAACCTAACCTATTTATCTAACCTAACCCAACCTACTGGTTCAGTTGTCAACTGGTTCATTTGTCCACTGATTCAGTCGTCCACTGGTTCAGTTGTCCACTGATTCAGTTGTCCACTAGTTGAATTGTCACTGGTTCAGTTGTCACTGGTTCAGTTGTCCGGTCACCAAGATATTCGTCAAAATAAGCATAATCCTCGGATAGGCCCATTCGAGAAGCCAAAGCGAAAGACTGCTGTTGTTCCGTGCATTGTATGAGTGAGACAAAGCAAATCGATTTACTATAAGAATTCTTTTCACATGAAGACAGGAATAACACTACCAATCTACACGATTGTATATGTACAAATTAAGTCCAATGTCTTTGGCCCGATTTCTTAAACAGCGTAAGCCTAGGATACCATATTGTTAGTTAGCTAGACAAAAATGAATTTCATAAACGCATCTGACGCGGTTCTGTGTATGGCTAGGATCACCCCATGGGGGATCCTAGCCATACAAAGAACCGCGTCAGATGCGTTTATGAAATTCATTTGTGTGTGTCTAGCTAACTAACAACATGGTATCCTAGTTTTACACTGTTTAAGAAATCGGGCCTTTGTCGTTACAGAACGCCATCGGAAGGTGAATAGGTACCAAATTAGCATCCTACAGGTGTTATCATCCCTATCCTGGCTAGATAAAACGACTCAAGTCTGGTTGATAAGAAAGCATATATAAAGAATATAAATCAAATAAATATAGTAAGCAAAATGCAATCCTCTTTTATCACACAAAATATACTGTGAACATATATTTCAACACCGTCTTATTATAAATAAAGTGATAGAAATAAATAATTTATATGAATTAATATGTACATTTGTTTCAGCGGTAGACTACTAAAATTATTTCTTTGTTTTTTTTTTATTATCTTTTCGCTTTTTTCCATATATTTATTCATTTGTAGCTAGTCGAAGAGATTCCAGAAATCTTATATATATATATATATATATATATATATATATATATATATATATATATATATATATATATATATATATATATATATATATATATATATATATATATATATATATATAAAGACTGGCTTTGGTCAATCCTTTACATAAGAAAAAAAATGCGTTGAGCAAATGAATCTCTTTGTTCATATCCACTTCCTGTCGTGAAGAGAGATTACAACAGCTCCCTCAGTCATATCGACGGCATGTATGGGGTTTTGAAAGTAGATTCTTCTGTCCACTCCTAAACCCTGCCACGGCAGCAGGTTTATTGAGTACACATATAGAAAAACGCAGGCCTTGTATAAAATCCAAGGCTAGCATAATATCTTTGGGATGATAGAGTTATGTTAGAAACTAAACTAAATATATATATATATATATATATATATATATATATATATATATATATATATATATATATATATATATATATATATATATATATATATATATATATATATATATATATATATATATATATATATATATGAAAATAATAGTTGTCATGGTAACGAGATTTTGTCGACCAGAGAAAATAAATTTCAATAAAAGTGTAACCAGATATTTGAAGATTTCATATAGAATAAAGAAGAAAACGTTATGAGAGTGGCCGGATGCTATATATCCGGTTCTTTGAAGGTCAAAATATCACACTTAGTACGATATGACGATAGCTCGTTATATTCAAATGCGCAATTCTAGTTATGTCTACTGTTTATAATACTAATAAGTGTCAGTAGGAAACATATTTTTTCCTTTGTTATTTTTCGTTATTATGCCTCTGTTCATTTATTTACTATTCCGAGGAAGTTCAGATTCTTTTTCCCCCTTTCCAAGGGAAATAATGGTTATGAAGAAAAATAAAGCGAATGGAAGAGAAGGCGAAAATAATGATAAAGAAATAGAAGAAAAAGTAGTAGTAGTAGTAGTAGTAGTAGTAGTAGTAGTAGTAGTAGTAGTAGTAGTAGTAGTAGAAGAAGAAGAAGAAGAAGAAGAAGAAGAAGAAGAAGAAGAAGAAGAAGAAGACCGAGGAGACCAAGATATGGAAACAAAAGATGACTATAATGGTATGCAAGAAGTAGATATTTAATCAGAAAGTGACGATGACTGTAAAAGAGACGAAGAAGGTAATGAAATAGACGGTGATAATTACGGTGAAGAATAAGAAGATGAAAAAGATATCAATTATCAATAAATAGACTAAGAAGAACCAATTGATGATAGTAACATTAGAAAAATATGAAGTAGAGGAAGAAGAAGAAGAAGAAGAAGACGAAGAAGAAGAAGAAAAAGAAGAAGAAGAAGAAGAAGAAGAAGAAGAAGAAGAAGAAGAAGAAGAAGAAGATATCGATTATTATTAAATAAAATGAAAATAAACTAGAGGTGACAAAGAAGGTAATGATATAGACGGTGATGATTACCGTGAAGAAGAAAAAGAAGAAGAAGAAGAAGAGGAAGAAGAAGAAGAAGAAGAAGAAGAAGAAGAGGAAGAAGAAGAAGAAGAAGAAGAAGAAGAAGAAGAAGAAGAAGAAGAAGAAGAAGAAGAAGAAGAAGAAGAAGAAGAAGAAGAAGAAGAAGAAGAAAAATAAGAAGAAGAAGAAGAAGAAGAAGAAGAATGAAATGGAAAATTATTACCTTAAAGTGTTTGAGAGAGAGAGAGAGAGAGAGAGAGAGAGAGAGAGAGAGAGAGAGAGAGAGAGAGAGAGAGAGAGAGAGAGAGAGAGAGAGAGAGAGAGAGAGAGAGAAATTTTTAATTTTCTTGTTACTGGGTCATTCTGGAACTTCATATAGGAAGTGCTGATGAGTTTCAAGGCAAATGAAAAAGTGAAGAGAAAAATCTCTCCATTGGAACTCTCTAACATGCATTCAAATATCTGTAAATTACTATTTATACTGGGATGAGGGGATGAGAAGTAGTCACCATGGCTCAAGCGGTAGCATCCGCGACTCTGAGGAGTCAGGTCGAGGGTTCGCGCTCCGTCACGGTCTGAGGTTAGCAAGGGCATGCACTCAGGGTAACGATTACATCTGCCAAAACAAGTCCTTCGCAAGAAGGCAACCGTCCTAGCCCTTGGTAGATAAGGGAGTCCGTGACGTAAAACCGGAACGAACTGGGATGAGGGGATGAGAATAACATTTCACGTTTCGTGTGTGTCATAAGAGTTGAATAAATTGGGTATGAGCGAGGGGACTGGGAGTCCCCTCATTCGTCTTTTTCTTCCGCATAGATTCAAGGTTTTGGTATTAACTTAGCCGCCCCTTTCATAAGGGGAATTATGATCCTTGTATATAGTTAGATAGCTATGCATGCTGAACCTGAATTACTCTGTTGTGGTCGTTAGTTCAAAATCATAGTTTTTTCAAGGCCTTTTTGGTGGGATAATAAAGATTGTGCAACACATCCCTCTTTTGGTACCCACTGTCATGTCGGCAGAAATGCAGAGCATTACATATTTAGGTGTGTGGAGTCATTGGGTAAACAGTGCGTTATGGGGATAGACTTGCACAAGAGAAAAATATAATTTATTGTTGCATATATAAAGGAGCGTCTTCATGAGTTAATCCCTCATATAAGAAGAAGGAAACCTCACCTACTTGTGATCTTGGACTCTGACAAGTGTAGCATAAGTTCTCTAATACTTTATTTTTCTGTGACCTAAAGTTGCCTTATACGTAGAGAACAGCTGCTGTAAGGGAAGTCCTCATCCTGGTAATCCCTCGCCCATAATTAAGTAAATTTTACAGTAATATCTCTCTCTCTCTCTCTCTCTCTCTCTCTCTCTCTCTCTCTCTCTCTCTCTCTCTCTCACACACACACACACACACACACACACACACACACACACACACACACACACACACACACACACACACACGATCAGGACATTAAACTAATGAAATTTTCACCCCGTTAAAATTTCCTTAGAAAAATTAATTTCAGAATTTTTCAGAATCTTTTTTATTTTCAGTAAACTCATTTAACCTTTCTCTAATTAAAGCGATGAAGTCACGTACTGAGTAATTATAGTGCGATCAACCTCCGCTCATAAAAGTGTTAATCGCATTCATTTGAGAGTGATATTGGGCCCTGATGACTTCATAATATTATAACGACAAACCTCTGGGTGAAGTTAAAGTTTAATTTTTAGTTTAATCTTTATAAAGGAACTGATATCTATCCATTTCTCTGTCTGTCTGTCTGTTTGTCTGTATCTATAAATCTATTCGTATCTCTCTTTCTGTAAGAATTGACGGGATCCTTCTCCACTGTTAACTCTACACATCTATTAATTTACTCAATAATGTTGGTGAATTAATAATATCTATACAGATAGGGACACCACCACCCTCTCCTTCCCATAAGAATTCCTGGTCGTACAGACATCCTCTAAGAAGCCATGTCGGAACTCTATAGGTGTGAGCTTCATGCTAATGCACTTAATAATAATAATAATAATAATAATAATAATAATAATAATAATAATAATAATAATAATAACAACAACAATAATAGTGATAATAATAATAATAATAACTATGATAATAAAAAATAATAAAAATATTAATATTATTATTATTATTATTAATATTATTATTATTATTATTATTATTATTATTATTATTATTATTATTATTATTATTATTATTATTATTAATATTATTATTATTATTATTATTATTATTACT
>JAXCGZ010002490.1:32500-35000 GCA_037179515.1 Halocaridina rubra
TTATAGCTTATATCTGCTATACTTAGGAATGAACGCATTCTAACTGAATGCCACTATGTTCATATTACAGATTCCCCAACCTCACTCGTGGCTTCATTTTAGCATTTAATTCAATTCCCAATCTCATTCGGGCCATGAAATAATCAGATAAGCACATTACATATGTGAAACCATGAATCATTTTTTACCCCGACCGGGACTCGAACCTAGGACTTATGATTACTAAGTCAAGGCGCTACCACTACACCACAGAAGGTTAAAAGGAATCCAACCTTATAGCTTATATCTGCTATACTTAGGAATGAACGCATTCTAACTGAATGCCACTATGTTCATATTACAGATTCCCCAACCTCACTCGTGGCTTCATTTTAGCATTTAATTCAATTCCCAATCTCATTCGGGCCATGAAATAATCAGATAAGCACATTACATATGTGAAAAGATGAATCATTTTTTACCCCGACCGGGACTCGAACCTAGGACTTATGATTACTAAGTCAAGGCGCTACCACTACACCACAGAAGGTTAAAAGGAATTCAACCTTATAGCTTATATCTGCTATACTTAGGAATGAACGCATTCTAACTGAATGCCACTATGTTCATATTACAGATTCCCCAACCTCACTCGTGGCTTCATTTTAGCATTTAATTCAATTCCCAATCTCATTCGGGCCATGAAATAATCAGATAAGCACATTACATATGTGAAAACATGAATCATTTTTTACCCCGACCGGGACTCGAACCTAGGACTTATGATTACTAAGTCAAGGCGCTACCACTACACCACAGAAGGTTAAAAGGAATCCAACCTTATAGCTTATATCTGCTATACTTAGGAATGAACGCATTCTAACTGAATGCCACTATGTTCATATTACAGATTCCCCAACCTCACTCGTGGCTTCATTTTAGCATTTAATTCAATTCCCAATCTCATTCGGGCCATGAAATAATCAGATAAGCACATTACATATGTGAAACCATGAATCATTTTTTACCCCGACCGGGACTCGAACCTAGGACTTATGATTACTAAGTCAAGGCGCTACCACTACACCACAGAAGGTTAAAAGGAATCCAACCTTATAGCTTATATCTTTCTATACTTAGGAATGAACGCATTATAACTGAATGCCACTATGTTCATATTACAGATTCCCCAACCTCGCTCGTGGCTTCATTTGAGCATTTAATTCAATTCCTAATCTCATTCGGGCCATGAAATAATCAGATAAGCACATTACATATGTGAAACCATGAATCATTTTTTACCCCGACCGGGACTCGAACCTAGGACTTATGATTACTAAGTCAAGGCGCTACCACTACACCACAGAAGGTTAAAAGGAATCCAACCTTATAGCTTATATCTGCTATACTTAGGAATGAACGCATTCTAACTGAATGCCACTATGTTCATATTACAGATTCCCCAACCTCACTCGTGGCTTCATTTTAGCATTTAATTCAATTCCCAATCTCATTCGGGCCATGAAATAATCAGATAAGCACATTACATATGTGAAAAGATGAATCATTTTTTACCCCGACCGGGACTCGAACCTAGGACTTATGATTACTAAGTCAAGGCGCTACCACTACACCACAGAAGGTTAAAAGGAATCCAACCTTATAGCTTATATCTGCTATACTTAGGAATGAACGCATTCTAACTGAATGCCACTATGTTCATATTACAGATTCCCCAACCTCACTCGTGGCTTCATTTTAGCATTTAATTCAATTCCCAATCTCATTCGGGCCATGAAATAATCAGATAAGCACATTACATATGTGAAAAGATGAATCATTTTTTACCCCGACCGGGACTCGAACCTAGGACTTATGATTACTAAGTCAAGGCGCTACCACTACACCACAGAAGGTTAAAAGGAATTCAACCTTATAGCTTATATCTGCTATACTTAGGAATGAACGCATTCTAACTGAATGCCACTATGTTCATATTACAAATTCCCCAACCTCACTCGTGGCTTCATTTTAGCATTTAATTCAATTCCCAATCTCATTCGGGCCATGAAATAATCAGATAAGCACATTACATATGTGAAAACATGAATCATTTTTTACCCCGACCGGGACTCGAACCTAGGACTTATGATTACTAAGTCAAGGCGCTACCACTACACCACAGAAGGTTAAAAGGAATCCAACCTTATAGCTTATATCTGCTATACTTAGGAATGAACGCATTCTAACTGAATGCCACTATGTTCATATTACAGATTCCCCAACCTCACTCGTGGCTTCATTTTAGCATTTAATTCAATTCCCAATCTCATTCGGGCCATGAAATAATCAGATAAGCACATTACATATGTGAAACCATGAATCATTTTTTACCCCGACCGGGACTTGAACCTAGGACTTATGATTACTAAGTCAAGGCGCTACCACTACACCACAGAAAGTTAAAAGGAATCCAACCTTATAGCTTATATCTTTCTATACTTAGGAATGAACGCATTAT
>JAXCGZ010002491.1:0-7500 GCA_037179515.1 Halocaridina rubra
TATATATATATATATATATATATATATATATATATATATATATATATATATATATATATATATATATATATATATATATATATATATATATATATATATATATATATATATATATATATATATATATATATATATATATATATATATATATATATATATATATATATATATATATATATATATATATATATATATATATATATATATATATATATATATATATATATATATATATATATATATATATATATATATATATATATATATATATATATATATATATATATATATATATATATATATATATATATATATATATATATATATATATATATATATATATATATATATATATATATATATATATATATATATATATATATATATATATATATATATATATATATATATATATATATATATATATATATATATATATATATATATATATATATATATATATATATATATATATATATATATATATATATATATATATATATATATATATATATATATATATATATATATATATATATATATATATATATATATATATATATATATATATATATATATATATATATATATATATATATATATATATATATATATATATATATATATATATATATATATATATATATATATATATATATATATATATATATATATATATATATATATATATATATATATATATATATATATATATATATATATATATATATATATATATATATATATATATATATATATATATATATATATATATATATATATATATATATATATATATATATATATATATATATATATATATATATATATATATATATATATATATATATATATATATATATATATATATATATATATATATATATATATATATATATATATATATATATATATATATATATATATATATATATATATATATATATATATATATATATATATATATATATATATATATATATATATATATATATATATATATATATATATATATATATATATATATATATATATATATATATATATATATATATATATATATATATATATATATATATATATATATATATATATATATATATATATATATATATATATATATATATATATATATATATATATATATATATATATATATATATATATATATATATATATATATATATATATATATATATATATATATATATATATATATATATATATATATATATATATATATATATATATATATATATATATATATATATATATATATATATATATATATATATATATATATATATATATATATATATATATATATATATATATATATATATATATATATATATATATATATATATATATATATATATATATATATATATATATATATATATATATATATATATATATATATATATATATATATATATATATATATATATATATATATATATATATATATATATATATATATATATATATATATATATATATATATATATATATATATATATATATATATATATATATATATATATATATATATATATATATATATATATATATATATATATATATATATATATATATATATATATATATATATATATATATATATATATATATATATATATATATATATATATATATATATATATATATATATATATATATATATATATATATATATATATATATATATATATATATATATATATATATATATATATATATATATATATATATATATATATATATATATATATATATATATATATATATATATATATATATATATATATATATATATATATATATATATATATATATATATATATATATATATATATATATATATATATATATATATATATATATATATATATATATATATATATATATATATATATATATATATATATATATATATATATATATATATATATATATATATATATATATATATATATATATATATATATATATATATATATATATATATATATATATATATATATATATATATATATATATATATATATATATATATATATATATATATATATATATATATATATATATATATATATATATATATATATATATATATATATATATATATATATATATATATATATATATATATATATATATATATATATATATATATATATATATATATATATATATATATATATATATATATATATATATATATATATATATATATATATATATATATATATATATATATATATATATATATATATATATATATATATATATATATATATATATATATATATATATATATATATATATATATATATATATATATATATATATATATATATATATATATATATATATATATATATATATATATATATATATATATATATATATATATATATATATATATATATATATATATATATATATATATATATATATATATATATATATATATATATATATATATATATATATATATATATATATATATATATATATATATATATATATATATATATATATATATATATATATATATATATATATATATATATATATATATATATATATATATATATATATATATATATATATATATATATATATATATATATATATATATATATATATATATATATATATATATATATATATATATATATATATATATATATATATATATATATATATATATATATATATATATATATATATATATATATATATATATATATATATATATATATATATATATATATATATATATATATATATATATATATATATATATATATATATATATATATATATATATATATATATATATATATATATATATATATATATATATATATATATATATATATATATATATATATATATATATATATATATATATATATATATATATATATATATATATATATATATATATATATATATATATATATATATATATATATATATATATATATATATATATATATATATATATATATATATATATATATATATATATATATATATATATATATATATATATATATATATATATATATATATATATATATATATATATATATATATATATATATATATATATATATATATATATATATATATATATATATATATATATATATATATATATATATATATATATATATATATATATATATATATATATATATATATATATATATATATATATATATATATATATATATATATATATATATATATATATATATATATATATATATATATATATATATATATATATATATATATATATATATATATATATATATATATATATATATATATATATATATATATATATATATATATATATATATATATATATATATATATATATATATATATATATATATATATATATATATATATATATATATATATATATATATATATATATATATATATATATATATATATATATATATATATATATATATATATATATATATATATATATATATATATATATATATATATATATATATATATATATATATATATATATATATATATATATATATATATATATATATATATATATATATATATATATATATATATATATATATATATATATATATATATATATATATATATATATATATATATATATATATATATATATATATATATATATATATATATATATATATATATATATATATATATATATATATATATATATATATATATATATATATATATATATATATATATATATATATATATATATATATATATATATATATATATATATATATATATATATATATATATATATATATATATATATATATATATATATATATATATATATATATATATATATATATATATATATATATATATATATATATATATATATATATATATATATATATATATATATATATATATATATATATATATATATATATATATATATATATATATATATATATATATATATATATATATATATATATATATATATATATATATATATATATATATATATATATATATATATATATATATATATATATATATATATATATATATATATATATATATATATATATATATATATATATATATATATATATATATATATATATATATATATATATATATATATATATATATATATATATATATATATATATATATATATATATATATATATATATATATATATATATATATATATATATATATATATATATATATATATATATATATATATATATATATATATATATATATATATATATATATATATATATATATATATATATATATATATATATATATATATATATATATATATATATATATATATATATATATATATATATATATATATATATATATATATATATATATATATATATATATATATATATATATATATATATATATATATATATATATATATATATATATATATATATATATATATATATATATATATATATATATATATATATATATATATATATATATATATATATATATATATATATATATATATATATATATATATATATATATATATATATATATATATATATATATATATATATATATATATATATATATATATATATATATATATATATATATATATATATATATATATATATATATATATATATATATATATATATATATATATATATATATATATATATATATATATATATATATATATATATATATATATATATATATATATATATATATATAAGGGGATTACTTTGCTCTATGGGCAATGACGAGGGAGCTAGCGACCGTTCAGATGGCACTGCTGGATTGCCACAGCCCATCCTCCCGGCTCTTCCACATCCTGTGTCGGTTTACAACTGCCAACTTCTCCTACTGCCCCTACCATAGGGCTACCCCTGTAAGTTGCAGCCCCTTGGTAACAGCAGATGCCCATCTGAGCTGCGTTACATTGGCTCGCCACTCATTCCTATTCCTAGCACGGTCGCTTGCTTCCCTCACATCCATCCTCATATCATTCAGGGCTCTCCTTACTCCATCCATCCATCCAAACCTAGGCCTCCCTTTAGCATTTCTCCCATCAGCTCTCGCATTCATCACCTTTTTCAGCAGCCTTTCATCATCCATCCTTTTTACCTGGCCAAACCATCTCAGAACATTCATATCTACTCTGGCTTCAATTTCTCTCCTCACACCCGTTCTTGCTCTCACCACTTCATTCCTAGCCCTATCCAATCGAGATACACCAATCATACTCCAAAGGCATTTCATCTCAAACACATTTAGTTTCCGTCTCTCACATACTTTCATACCCCATAACTCTGATCCATACATCACAGTTGGCACAACCACTTTCTCATGCAAATCTTTCTTAACATTCATTTCCATCCCTCTATTCTTCATTACTCCTTTCAATGCACCCAACACTTTACATCCTTCATTCACTTTGTGAAACACATCTTCTTCCACTCCACCATTTGCAGCTATAACCGAGCCTAAATACTTAAACTGATTAACCTCCTCAAGTGTCTCTCCATTCAACATAACAATCAATCCAGCACCCTTCCTCATTTCTTGTACACCTCATAACCTTACTCTTTCCCACATTCACTCGCAACTTCCTTCTCTCACACACCATTTCAACTTCTGACACTAACTGACACAGCTTTTCCTCTGAATCTGCTACCACCACAGTATCATCTGCAAACAACAACTGATTCAGCTCCCACTCGTTTTCATCCCCATTTACCATTCTCAAACCTCGACCACGCACTCGCTCATTCACCTCTCTTACAACTCCATCAATATACAAATTGAACAGCCATGGTGACATCACACATCCCTGTCTCAGTCCCACACTCACTGGAAACCACTCACTCACTTCATTCCCTACCCTAGCACAAGCTCTAATGCCCTCATTCAAACTCTTCACTGCATGCAACAATTTACCATTAATTTTATATAGTCTCAAAACATTCCACATAGCCTCTCTATCAACTCTATCATATGCTTTCTCCAGATCCAAAAATGCAAAATACACATCCTTACCCTTTTCTAAATATTTCTCACATAACTGCCTAACTATAAAAATCTAATCTATACAACCTCTACCTCTCCTAAAACCACTCTGCACTTCCGCGATCACATATTCAGTCTTATCCCTAATCCTATTAACCAGTATCCTACCATACACTTTTCCTACCACACTCAACAAACTTATACCCCTAAAATTACTGCATTTATACATATCTCCCTTACCTTTGTATAGGGGCACTATACAGGCAATCACCCATTCCACTGGCACCAATGACAACATAAAGCATATATTAAACACTCTCACTAACCATTCCAATGCAGTCATACCCCCTTCTTTCAACATCTCCGCTCTCACAACATCCATTCCAGGTGCATTACCTGCTTTCGCTTCATACAATGCCCTTTTCACCCCCCTCTCTTGTAATCTCTCTCTCATTTTCATCTCCCATTACTGGCCCTTGAACACCTCCCACTGCCACTATAGCTGCCTCTCTATCTTCCTCAACATTCAGCAAGCACTAAAAATATTCTGCCCATCTTTTCCTTGCATCGTTCCCTCTTAACATCTGCCCATTCACGTCTTTCACTGTCTCTTCCATCCTCGATCCACCCTTCCTTACTCTCTTCACTTCTTTCCAAAACTTCTTTTTATTCTCCTCATATGACCTACTAAAATCCTGTCCCCACCTAACATTTGCCAACCTCTTCTCTTCCTCTACCTTCCGCTTGGTTTCCACATTTTTCTCCCTATATCTTTCATACTTCTCCCTACTTTTACACTGCAGCCATTCCTCAAAAGCCCTCTTTTTCTCTTCCACCTTCATTTTCACCCCTTCATTCCACCACTCGCTGCCCCTCCTCATGCCACCTCCAACAAACCTCTTTCCACACACATCACTTGCATGTCCCACAAAACATTCTTTCATTAACCCCCATTCCTCCCCTAACTCCCCAACTTCTCTTTCTTTCACCCTGTCATATGCCACTCTCAACCTGTCCTGATATTCCTGTCTCTTCTCTGGCTTTTTCAACTCTTCCACCTTCACTATTTCCCTTCTACATCCCCCCACACTATTTCCCCACTCTTTTGCTACTACCACTTTTGCTTCAACCAAAAAATGATCAGACATCCCAGCAGCCACACCCCTAAATGCATGCACATCTTTCACTCTACCAATCATTCTCTTTGCTACCAACACATAATCCATCAATGCTCTTTCTTTCACTCTTCCATTTGCCACTCTCATCCATGTATACTTATTTATTAACTTCTTCTTAAATAAACTATTACCTATCACCAACTCTTGCTCCACACACATATCTAACAGTCTCTCGCCACTCTCATTCCCACCTGGTACCCCATACTTTCCTACAACACCTTCTATCTCTCCATCACCCACTCTGGCATTCAAG
>JAXCGZ010002491.1:12500-15000 GCA_037179515.1 Halocaridina rubra
TCTACCTTGGCTGTTTCCCCCTTTAATTGGGGGGTAGCCTACATCAAAGAAAGAAAACAATAAGGGGATTACTTTGCTCTATGGGCAATGACGAGGGCGCTAGCAAACGTTCAGATGGCACTGCTGGAGTGCCACATTCCATCCTCCCGGCTCTTCCACAACCTGTGTCGCTTCACAACTGCCAACTCCTCCTACTGCCCCTACCACAGGGCTACCTCTGTAAGATGCAGTCCCGCGGAAACAGAAGATGCCCATCAGAGCTGCGTCACAATCGCTCGCCACTCATTCCTATTCCTAGCACGCTCGCTTGCATCCCTCACATCCATTCTACTATCATGCAATGCTCTCCTTACTCCATCCATCCATCCAAACCTAGGCCTCCCTCTAGCATTTCTCCCATCAACTGTCGCGGTCATCACCTTTCTCAGCAGCCATTCATCATCCATCCCTTCCACATGGCCAAACCATCTCAGAACATTCATATCTACTCTGGCTGCAAATTCTCTCCTCACACCCGTTCTTGCTCTCACCACTTCATTCCTAACCCTATCCAACCGAGATACACCAATCATACTCCTCAGGCATTTCATCTCAAACACATTTAGTTTCCGTCTCTCACTTACTTTCATACCCCATAACTCTGATCCATACATCACAGTTCGCACAACCACTTTCTCATACTAAGCTTTCTTAACATTCATTTCCAACCCTCTATTCTTTATCACTGCTTTCTACGCACCCAACACCTCACATCCTTCATTTACTATTTGACACACATCTGCTTTCACTCCACCATTAGCAGCTATAACCGAGCCTAAATACTTAAACTGATCAACTTCCTCAAGTGTGTCTCCATTCAACATAACATTCAATCCAGCACGATCCTCATTTCTTGTACACCTCATAACCTTACTCTTTCCCACATTTATCGCAACTTCCTTCTCTCACACAGCATTCCAAATTCTAACACTAACTGACACATCTTTTCCTCTGAATCTGCCACCACCACAGTATCATCTGGAAACAGCAACTGATTCAGCTCCCACTCGTTATCATCCCCATCTACCATTCTCAAACCTCGACCATGCACTCGCTCATTCATCTCTCTTACAACTACATCAATATACAAATTGAACAGCCATGGTGACATCACACATCCCTGTCTCAGTTCCACACTCACTGGAAACCACTCACTCACTTCATTCCCTACCCTAACACAAGCTCTACTGCCCTCATACAAACTCTTCACTGCATGCAACAATTTATCATTAATTCCATATAAGCTCAAAACATTCCACATTGCCTCTCTATCAACTCTATCATACGCTTTCTCCAGATCCAAAAATGCAAAATACACATCCTTTCCCTTTGCTAAATATTTCTTACATAACTGCCTAACTATAAAAATCTGATGTATGCAACCGCTACCTCTCCTAAAACCACTCTGCACTTCCGCGATCACATTTTCTGTCTTATCCCTAATCCTATTAACCAGTATCCTACCATACACTTTTCCTACCACACTCAACAAACTTATACTCCTAAAATTGCTGCATTCATACACATCTCCCTTACCTTTGTATAGGGGCACTATACAAGCAATCACCCATTCCACTGGCACCATTGACAACATAAAGCATATATTAAACACTCTCATTAACCATTCCAATGCAGTCACACCCCCTTCTTTCAACATCTCCGCTCTCACTCCATCAATTCCAGGTGCTTTAACTGCTTTTGCTTCATACAATCCCCTTTTCACCTCCTCTCTTGTAATCTCTCTCTCATTTTCATCTCGCATTACTGGCACTTGAACACCCCCCACTGCCATTATAGCTGCCTATCTATCTTCCTCAACATTCAGCAAGCACTCAAAATATTCTGCCCATCTTTTCCTTGCACCGTTCCCTCTTAACATCTGTCCATTCACATCTTTCACTGTCTCTTCTTTCCTCGATCCACCCTTCCATACTCTCTTCACTTCTTTCCAAAACTTCTTTTTATTTTCCTCATATGACCTACTAACATATTGTCACCACCTAGCATTTGCCAACCTCTTCTCTTCCTCTACCTTCCGCTTGGTTTCCACATTTTTCTCCTATATCTTTCATACTTCTCCCTACTTTTACACTGCAGCCATTCCTCAAAAGCCCTCTTTTTCTCCTCCACCTTCATTTTCACCCCTTCATTCCACCACTCGCTGCCCCTCCTCAAGCCACCTCCAACAAACTTCTTTCCACACACATCACTTGCATGTCCCTCAAAACCTTCATTCATCATCCCCCATTAATCCTCTAACTCCCTAACTTCTTTTTTCACCCTGTCATATGCCACTCTCATCCTGTCCTGATATTCATGTCTCTTTTCTGGCTTTTTCAACTCTTCCACCTTCACTATTTCTCTTCTACATTCCCCCACTCTATTTCCCCACTCTTTTGCTACTACCACTATTGCTTCAACCAAAAAAATATCAGACATTTCAGCAGCCACACCCCTAAAT
>JAXCGZ010002491.1:20000-22500 GCA_037179515.1 Halocaridina rubra
ATATATATATATATATATATATATATATATATATATATATATATATATATATATATATATATATATATATATATATATATATATATATATATATATATATATATATATATATATATATATATATATATATATATATATATATATATATATATATATATATATATATATATATATATATATATATATATATATATATATATATATATATATATATATATATATATATATATATATATATATATATATATATATATATATATATATATATATATATATATATATATATATATATATATATATATATATATATATATATATATATATATATATATATATATATATATATATATATATATATATATATATATATATATATATATATATACATATATATATATATATATATATATATATATATATATATATATATATATATATATATATATATATATATATATATATATATATATATATATATATATATATATATATGAATCATTTTTTTTACCCCGACCGGGATTCGAACCTAGGACTTATGATTACTAAGTCAAGGCGCTACCACTACACCACAGAAGGTTAAAAGGAACCCAACCTTATAGCTTATATCTGCTATACTTAGGAATGAACGCATTCTAACTGAATGCCACTATGTTCATATTACAGATTCCCCAACCTCACTCGTGGCTTCATTTTAGCATTTAATTCAATTCCCAATCTCATTCGGGCCATGAAATTATCAAATAAGCACATTACATATGTGAAAACATGAATCATTTTTTTTACCCCGACCGGGACTCGAACCTAGGACTTATGATTACTAAGTCAAGGCGCTACCACTACACCACAGAAGGTTAAAAGGAACCCAACCTTATAGCTTATATCTGCTATACTTAGGAATGAACGCATTCTAACTGAATGCCACTATGTTCATATTACAGATTCCCCAACCTCACTCGTGGCTTCATTTTAGCATTTAATTCAATTCCCAATCTCATTCGGGCCATGAAATTATCAAATAAGCACATTACATATGTGAAAACATGAATCATTTTTTTTTTTTACCCCGACCGGGACTCGAACCTAGGACTTATGATTACTAAGTCAAGGCGCTACCACTACACCACAGAAGGTTAAAAGGAACCCAACCTTATAGCTTATATCTGCTATACTTAGGAATGAAAGCATTCTAACTGAATGCCACTATGTTCATATTACAGATTCTCCAACCTCACTCGTGGCTTCATTTTAGCATTTAATTCAATTCCCAATCTCATTCGGGCCATGAAATTATCAAATAAGCACATTACATATGTGAAAACATGAATCATTTTTTACCCCGACCGGGACTCGAACCTAGGACTTATGATTACTAAGTCAAGGCGCTACCACTACACCACAGAAGGTTAAAAGGAACCCAACCTTATAGCTTATATCTGCTATACTTAGGAATGAACGCATTCTAACTGAATGCCACTATGTTCATATTACAGATTCCCCAACCTCACTCGTGGCTTCATTTTAGCATTTAATTCAATTCCCAATCTCATTCGGGCCATGAAATTATCAAATAAGCACATTTCATATGTGAAAACATGAATCATTTTTTACTCCGACCGGGACTCGAACCTAGGACTTATGATTACTAAGTCAAGGCGCTACCACTACACCACAGAAGGTTAAAAGGAACCCAACCTTATAGCTTATATCTGCTATACTTAGGAATGAACGCATTCTAACTGAATGCCACTATGTTCATATTACAGATTCCCCAACCTCACTCGTGGCTTCATTTTAGCATTTAATTCAATTCCCAATCTCATTCGGGCCATGAAATTATCAAATAAGCAGATATAAGCTATAAGGTTGGGTTCCTTTTAACCTTCTGTGGTGTAGTGGTAGCGCCTTGACTTAGTAATCATAAGTCCTAGGTTCGAGTCCCGGTCGGGGTAAAAAAAATGATTCATATATATATATATATATATATATATATATATATATATATATATATATATATATATATATATATATATATATGTATATATATATATATATATATATATATATATATATATATATATATATATATATATATATACATATACATATATATATATATATATATATATATATATATATATATATATATATATATATATATATATATATATATATATATATATATATATATACATATATATATATATACATATATATATATATATATATATATATATATATATATATATATATATATATTTATTTATTTAAATATATATATATATATATATATATATATATATATATATATATATATATATATATATATATATATATATATATATATATATATATATATATATATATATATATATATATATATATATATATATTTATATATATATATATATATATATATATATATATATATATATATATATATATATATATATATATATATATATATATATATATATATATATATATATATATATATATATAT
>JAXCGZ010002491.1:27500-35000 GCA_037179515.1 Halocaridina rubra
GTTTATGTATGTTCATGTGTATGTGCATGCATATATATATTTTTAAATATATATGTATATGTTTGTGCATGTACATGAGTATGGGTATGTGTGCACATGTGTTTGTATATGTATGTATATTTATGTGCATATTTATATTAATATTATCGTTATTTCTATTTCTATTTTAATTTGTTATTTCTTGATATTTCTTTTGTGTGGCTTGTGTAATTTTGAGTTCATTGCTCTTTTGCTTTTTATATTAAAGGGTTATCTAGTTATCGATCTACAATCGTAATTAGAGATTAACCTATCCTTTTGCTAAGGACTTATTAATGATTTAGTAGGTTTTCTTTTGGATTAGACCTGTCTTACTATCTTTAATTTTTTATTCCCTCAGGTCTCCTGAGTCCTTTTTGATTTTACTCTTTCTATCATTGTTATTTTACACTCACTTGTGCTTGAGAAGGGGTCCAGTTAGGATCCGAAATATAGCGTTATTTCTTCTGTGTTGTTTTCACCGAAGGAGTTCCCTACCATATATATAAATATATATATATATATATATATATATATATATATATATATATATATATATATATATATATATATATATATATATATATATATATATATATATATATATATATATATATATATATATATATATATATATATATATATATATATATATATATATATATATATATATATATATATATATATATATATATATATATATATATATATATATATATATATATATATATATATATATATATATATATATATATATATATATATATATATATATATATATATATATATATATATATATATATATATATATATATATATATATATATATATATATATATATATATATATATATATATATATATATATATATATATATATATATATATATATATATATATATATATATATATATATATATATATATATATATATATATATATATATATATATATATATATATATATATATATATATATATATATATATATATATATATATATATATATATATATATATATATATATATATATATATATATATATATATATATATATATATATATATATATATATATATATATATATATATATATATATATATATATATATATATATATATATATATATATATATATATATATATATATATATATATATATATATATATATATATATATATATATATATATATATATATATATATATATATATATATATATATATATATATATATATATATATATATATATATATATATATATATATATATATATATATATATATATATATATATATATATATATATATATATATATATATATATATATATATATATATATATATATATATATATATATATATATATATATATATATATATATATATATATATATATATATATATATATATATATATATATATATATATATATATATATATATATATATATATATATATATATATATACATATTTATTTATATATATATATATATATATATATATATATATATATATATATATATATATATATATATATATATATATATATATATATATATATATATATATATATATATATATATATATATATATATATATATATATATATATATATATATATATATATATATATATATATATATATATATATATATATATATATATATATATATATATATATATATATATATATATATATATATATATATATATATATATATATATATATATATATATATATATATATATATATATATATATATATATATATATATATATATATATATATATATATATATATATATATATATATATATATATATATATATATATATATAAATATATAATAATATATATAAATATATATATATATATATATATATATATATATATATATATATAAAGAAGGTATGAATGCACATACATACATTCAAGATGCTTCTCAGAGAAGTGAACTTTTCACAGTTGTATGGGAGGAGGAGAAAACAGATTTTATTAGAAACCATTTCCTTGAAGGATGAAGGGGTGGTGCCGTGTAGTATTAAATTTCATTTTGAGAGCGTTCCAAGACATCAAAGAATTTTGGCTTGAAGAAAAAGTTATGAAAAATTAGAAAGGGATCTATTCTGAAGACGGTAATCAAAGGGAGTTTACAATATCTTCTTAATGATAGCCTTTAGATTTTTATCTTTATTAGTGATAATCTCTTTTATGATATATATATATATATATATATATATATATATATATATATATATATATATATATATATATATATATATATATATATATATATATATATATATATATATATATATATATATATATATATATATATATATATATATATATATATATATATATATATATATATATATATATATATATATATATATATATATATATATATATATATATATATATATATATATATATATATATATATATATATATATATATATATATATATATATATATATATATATATATATATATATATATATATATATATATATATATATATATATATATATATATATATATATATATATATATATATATATATATATATATATATATATATATATATATATATATATATATATATATATATATATATATATATATATATATATATATATATATATATATATATATATATATATATATATATATATATATATATATATATATATATATATATATATATATATATATATATATATATATATATATATATATATATATATATATATATATATATATATATATATATATATATATATATATATATATATATATATATATATATATATATATATATATATATATATATATATATATATATATATATATATATATATATATATATATATATATATATATATATATATATATATATATATATATATATATATATATATATATATATATATATATATATATATATATATATATATATATATATATATATATATATATATATATATATATATATATATATATATATATATATATATATATATATATATATATATATATATATATATATATATATATATATATATATATATATATATATATATATATATATATATATATATATATATATATATATATATATATATATATATATATATATATATATATATATATATATATATATATATATATATATATATATATATATATATATATATATATATATATATATATATATATATATATATATATATATATATATATATATATATATATATATATATATATATATATATATATATATATATATATATATATATATATATATATATATATATATATATATATATATATATATATATATATATATATATATATATATATATATATATATATATATATATATATATATATATATATATATATATATATATATATATATATATATATATATATATATATATATATATATATATATATATATATATATATATATATATATATATATATATATATATATATATATATATATATATATATATATATATATATATATATATATATATATATATATATATATATATATATATATATATATATATATATATATATATATATATATATATATATATATATATATATATATATATATATATATATATATATATATATATATATATATATATATATATATATATATATATATATATATATATATATATATATATATATATATATATATATATATATATATATATATATATATATATATATATATATATATATATATATATATATATATATATATATATATATATATATATATATATATATATATATATATATATATATATATATATATATATATATATATATATATATATATATATATATATATATATATATATATATATATATATATATATATATATATATATATATATATATATATATATATATATATATATATATATATATATATATATATATATATATATATATATATATATATATATATATATATATATATATATATATATATATATATATATATATATATATATATATATATATATATATATATATATATATATATATATATATATATATATATATATATATATATATATATATATATATATATATATATATATATATATATATATATATATATATATATATATAGAAATGCACATTTACCACAATCCACACATACCTCAACCACTCCTTTCAGCACTTTTTGGGGATAATTAGTTGCCATTGCCTCGTCTCCCCCTTCCACCTAACTTTGGTCACCCACAATGTAGGCGGACCAGAATATTCTACAATGAGACCAGGCAGCCGCAGCTGGTTTACCCCTAACGCTTCATCACATGGCAACTCCTCTCACACCCGTCCACCACAGTTCGCTGAGCTAACATGTGCGAGAAATCGCTTTGGGCCTCGTCATAAATGTACAATCTTCCCCCACGCATTCCTATCTCTTGCACGCACTCTTCCCTGTTCTATTGACAATCCACATGCATTCAGTGCTCTTTTCACACCATCCAGCCATCTCAAGCTAGCTCTCCCTCTTGACCTGACTCCAATCACTTTTGCACTCCACACTCTTTTCACTACTCGTTCATCACTCATCCTTTCCATGTGTCCAAACCATATCAACAATCTCTGATCTAACCTTCCGGATAGCTTTACTCTAACCCCGTTCTCTTGCATTCCAAGTCTTTGCTCCATACAATGCTGTATGCACAATCACATCTTCATATATCCTTCACTTTACATTCATTCCCAAATATATATTTCTCATTACACTTTTCATCCCACCTAATTATTTTCTTGCTTCCTTCGCTCTGTGATTTACCTCTACATCCACTCGTCCACTCCTTGATACATGCGATCACAGATACTTAAAACTCTCAACATCTTCAAGCAACTTCCCATTCTCTTCTACATTCAATCTGCCAACATTAACACTCATCGTGCATCTCATGACTTTACTTTTACCAATATTCACCCGCAGCTTCCATCTTTCCCACACACTAATAAACTCAGTCACTAAATTATGCAATTCATTTTCAGTATCAGCCACCAGTACAGTATCATCCGCAAATATCAACTGACTCAATTTCCACAACTCTCCATCCTCACTCTTTAGTTTCAAGCTTCTGTGTAATGATCTTTCAATATTTACCCCTACCACTCTATCCATATAGATATTAAGCAACCATGGCGACATTACACAACTTTCAAATAACCCTACATTCACCTCAAACCAATCACTCATACCATTCCCAACTTTCACACATGCTCTACTATTCATGTAAGAACTCTGCACCACATTCACCAAACTTCCACTTATTCCATACGGTCGCAACACCCTCCTCAACTTCTCTCTATCTACCATAAAAGTCCAAAAAGTGTCCCTACCTTTCCCCAAGAACTTCTCACACGGCTGTCTTTCTGCAAACACCTGATCCACGCATCCTCTTCCTCTCCTAATCCCAACCTGTTCTTCTCCAATCAATCTCTCAGTACCTTTCTTGATTCTCTCGATTAACACTTCCATATACCTTACCAACTCCTCCAATCAACTGGGACCCACCCTTGCCTGATACATGCATTCAACAATCTAACCATCCATTCAAATAATGCCTCCCCACCTTTTGACAAGCATTCATCATGACACCCATCTATCCTTAGAGGTTTACCAGCTTTTGTTACCCTCAATACCAAACGTACTTAATCTTTTGTTTTATCTCTATCATTCTCATCTCCTAACATTGGCATTCTCCATTCGTTTTCCACAGCCACAATCTCTGCTTCTCCATTATCATCCTCATTCAGCAGGTTCTTGAAATATTCAGCTCATCTCTCTCTCACCTTTATTTCATCCACTAGCAATTGCCCATCTGCTCCTTTCACCCTCTCCTCCCTACCACATTCACCTTTACTCACTCTTTTCACTTCCTTTATAATAATAATAATAATAATAATAATAATAATAATAATAATAATAATAATAATAATAATAATAATAATAATAATAATAATAATAATAATAATAATAATAATAAAAATAATAATAATAATAATAATAATGATAATAATAATAATAATAATAATAATAATAATAATAATAATAATAATAATAATAATAATAATAATAATAATAATAATGATAATAAAAATAAATAATAATAATAATAATAATAATAATAATAATAATAATAATAATAATAATTATAATAACAACAACAACAACAACAACACCAACAACAACAATAACAACAACAATAACAATAATAATAATAACAACAACAACAACAACAACGATAATAATAATAATCTTCTTCTTCTTCTTCCTCTATTTGCGTTCCTATTTTCATATGGGGTCGCATCTCTTCACTAGTCGTCTCCACTGGTTCCGGTCCATCACTTGCTCCTCCTCCAGCTGTCTCTCTCTGAGATCCTCCTTCAGTCGGTCCTTCCACCGTAGTTTAGGTCTTCCTCGTCTACGTCTGCCCTCCACGTCCATCTCCATCACTCTCACACCGACGTAGTCTTCTTCTCTCCTCTTCACATGACCGAACCACTGTAATCTCCTCTCCTGCGCTTTCGCCGACGCCTCCACCACCTTCACTGTACCTCTGATCTGGTCATTTCGTATCCTGTCCTCCCTTGTCACCCCACACATCCACCTCAGCATTCTCATTTCTGCGATAATAATAATAATAATAATAATAATAATAATAATAATAATAATAATAATAATAATATTAATAATAATAATAATAATAATAATAATAATAATAATAATAATAATAATAATAATAATAATAATAATAATAATAATAATAATAATAATAATAATAATAATAATAATAATAATAATAATATTTCCCAATAAAATACAAGAAATATGAGAAAAATCTGACATCTCTTTTTCCTAAACCTTTAAAGATCTCCCTAGATTCGATTATCCATCCAATCGCAGAAGGTGAGAGCCTAGGATCTAATATTTGGTCCAAAACCTTTCAACAGACTTTCCTCAATAGCTTCTGAAGAAATCTTGTAATAGTATTTTTTTTCCCTCAAACCTATATATATATATTATGGTGTTGTAGTCATATTGTTTTGCTCTCTTTCGTAAGATTTTTTTTTCTTCCTTGGTCTATTTCACTAAGATAAGCTTATCTAATTAACATTATTCATCTTCCTTTCTATTTTCTGCCTCCGTTTTGCTTTAAAGTAAGGTATTAAAGAGCATTTCTGCCTCCGTTTTGCTTTAAAGTAAGGTATTAAAGAGCATTATTAAATGCTTTACTTTTTCTATCTTTTTTTTTTATTTGAAATCTATTTTTAGTGTATATCGCTTTTCAATATGTCTGAATCAATTTACTCAAATAATCTATAGATATTTTTATAAATTTACGATTCTTTTTTAAGTTAATTTTAAATTTCTTTGACAATATTTTTGCTTTGTATTTTAAGAAATTATAC
>JAXCGZ010002491.1:40000-47500 GCA_037179515.1 Halocaridina rubra
AACAGAAAAGTTTACATGTGTTTTGTGGATCTTGAAAAGGCGTATGATAAAGTTCCGAGAAGAGTGGTGTATTGGTGTTTGAGAATGAGAGGAGTACCAGAGAAGTCAGTAAGAATAGTGAAGATGATGTATGAGGGGGCAGGAACCACCATACAGACAATGTATGTGGAGACTGAGGCATTCCCTGTGGAGGTCGGCCTCCATCAGGGATCAGCTCTGAGTCCGTTCTTGTTCCTTGTTGTGATCGACACTTTGACAAGAGAGTTAAGAAATAACGAAGAGCTATGGGAACTGATGTTTGCCGATGATTTAGTCATTATAGCAGACACAGAAGATGAACTGCAAGAAATGTTTTTAGCATGGAAAAGGGCCCTCGAAAAAACAAGGATTAAAAGTAAACCCAGGAAAGACAGAGCTAATGGTTAGTAGTAAAGGAGGTCAGGAAGAGGTAAGCCTCCAAATGGAAGATGGTACAGTGCTAAGTCAGAGAAGTGAGTTTAACTACTTGGGATCGGTATTAACAGAGGAGGGAGGTACTGAGAAAGCAGTGAGACAGAGAGTGATGGAAGCATGGCGAAAATAGAAAGAAGTGACTGGAGTTATCTTAGACAAGAAAAGGCCGTTAAAACTCAGAATGAAGATATACAAGACAGTGGTCAGGCCTGTACTGCTATATGGGGCAGAAGCTTGGTCACTTAGGAGGAGAGAGGAGGAACTGTTGAAGAGAACTGAAATGAGGATGGTTAGATGGGTTGCTGGTATATCATTACTGGAGAGGAGGGAGAGTCGAGATATAAGAAGAATGTGTGGAATTTGTAATGTCATAGAGAAGACTAGGGATGCTCGTCTGAGATATTATGGCCATGTAGTAAGAAGAGGGGAGGAGGTACCAATCAGGAGAGCCAAGAACATGCCAGTGATAGGGAGAAGGAGTGTGGGGCGCCAGCGGATCAGATGGATGGACGTGGTGGGGAGGGATATGGTTGAAGTTGGATTGGAGGAGGGAGATGCAAGGGATAGGAACAAGTGGAGGAAGTTGACTTGAGCGGCCGACCCTGCTATTCAGTGGGATTAATAAGGTCGAATGAAGAAGAAGATATATATATATATATATATATATATATATATATATATATATATATATATATATATATATATATATATATATTGATATATTGATATATTTTCCATGACTGTGACAGTGGGACAGGTAATACAAAAAAAAACCTACATTAACAAAGGCCCGGATACGAAGAAAACATTCCAACAAAGAAAAAAAAAGGTTAAGTACAAGGCAGAGATGAGATAATAACACACAAAGAAAATGGACAGGCTGATAGAGTACTCAAAGTACTTAGGACTTGGATATTTTTTTTTTTATGAGTGTGACACCACGATAGGCAAACTCTCCCCTCATCAATAAAGGTCCGGGCACGAGAAAAGACCAAGACGAAGGAAAGGAAAAAGGTTAAGGACAAAGTAGAGATGAGGTAATGTCACACAAAGGAAAACGACAGACGGAAAAAAACAGTCAAAGTACAGAAGACCAAGATATATGGAGGACTAGGCCCTGAGATGACGATAGATCTGGTTTTTGAAGGATGATAGGTCATAAGAATTAGGAAAGACAGAAGGAGGAAGAGAGTCCCATAGTCTGGAGGTAGATGTGAAGAAGCTGTCGCTGCGCCGACCAATACATGATCTACAAATCTCCACACAATACCTGTGAGATGAGGACGCTTGGAGGTGGGGGAGAGATGCAAATCACCAACTCATCAGAGCAGCAATGGAAGTAGTAGCGATTGAAAAGAGAAAGGGAATACACCTTACGATGAAGAGAGAGAGAATCAAGATTAGAAGTAAAAGAAGAATAGTTAATGATTCTGCCTGCCTTAGATTCAACCTTATCAAGGAGATAAGTATAAGAAGAAGCACCCTAGATGCGTTTGCAGCATTTTAAGATGAAAAGGAAAAGACCTTTATAAATTTTAAGTAATTGTAAAAAGGAAAAGTAATGACAAAAACGAAACAAATCCCCCAATTTTTTGGATGAAGATTTAGAAATTTCGATAATATGATTCATCAAGACAAGTTAGCGGCTATATGGATTCCAAATATGTTGATAGAATTAAGAGGGTAAATTTCGTTAGTTTCGTAGACAATAGGATTATCAAGAGAAGATAAAGAGATAACCAGAAACTGTGTCTTGGAGGCATTGAATTTAACTAAATTTTGAGTGCCCCACACAGATACTCTCTGCAAATTGGAGTTAAGAGTAGAAGAAAGAGTGATACGAGATTGATTACGAGTAGCAGATGAAAGTTGTGAAAAAAAGGAAGAGGAAAAGTGAAGGGTAGAGTCATCAGCAAAGGCATGAAGAAGAGAGGAAGATGGGGACTGTAGAAGATCATTGATGAAGAAAAGGAGCATAGTTGGTGAAAGAACAGAGCCCTGTGGAACACCACTGGTAACAGAGAAAGGGCTAGATGTCGCGCCATCAACAACTACAGATATAAAACGGTCAGTAAGAAAACTGGAAATCAGAGAACAGAAAGAAGGGGTAAAGCCATAAGTAGGGAGTTTAGCCAACAGAGCCATGTGCCAGACTCTGTCAAAAGCCTAAGGGATATCGAGGGCGATGACAAAGGATTCCCCATAGTTCCTCAGAGAAGATGACCATACATGGGTAAGATATGAAAGGAGATCTCCAGTGGATCTTGCCTTGTGGAAGCCATACTCGTGTTCGGAGATAAGGGAGTTAGATTCAAGGCGGTTCAAGAAGTGAGCATTGAGCAAAATTTAAAAAAAAACTTTAGCAATAGAGGAGGTTAGGGCAATAGGTCGGTAATTTGGAGGAATAGAGCGGTCACCCTACTTATGAGCAGGTTGAACTAGAGGTGAAAAAGACAGCAAAGTACGGGAGAGAGTTCATCTGAAAACTCCTTAAGGAACCCTGAAGGGATACCATTAGGACCAGATGCCTCGTTCGTCTTTAGCGAGCGAAGACCCTTATGAACTTTGCGTGAAGAAAGGATAAGGTAGGGCATAGGTTTAGAGAGGGGTAAAGATTGAGGAACAGGTGCACTGGATTCGTATATACAAGAGTTGGGAGAAAAATGAGAGCCAAAGAGAGTGGCTTTGTCAGTGGGAGAGCAAGCTATAGCACCATCAAAATTAATGAGGAGCGAAAGCTTGAGTTACAGAAATTTTTCGAGAGGTTTTTGGCTAAAGACCAGAAGCATTTGTCAGTGGGAGAGGAGTTAAGGTCATCAACTTTCCTTCTCATAAAGGAAGCCTCCGATCTTCAAATCTGAGCAGTACAGCGATTCCTAGCTACAATAAAAGCAGAGCGAGGTAAATCGGGAGGAAAGGCTTGGTAAGATTGGTGTGCCCGATTCCTGGCCTGGATAACCATGGAGCAGGCTTGGTCAGACCAAGGATTAGGGGGAGAGAAAGTTTTTGTAAAAGAGGGGATGTACGCCTCCATTACCATGGTCATGATGTCAGCAGCTTTTAGAGTTACCTCATAAGGGTTGCGGGACCGAAAACAGTAGTCCTCCCAAGGAAGTCAAAGAGGAAGTTGCGAAAAATTTTACGCAAATTTTTATGTTGGGTACGCTCAAAGTACTAAAGGCGGCGCTGAGTAGGAGGGGTTGGTGGAGAGGGGGGCGAAAATGGAAGAGATTGAGATTATAGAGTGGTCAGATTTGCCAAGAAGGGAAAATACAGAATAAGAGTAGTTTGAAGGGTTAGGAGTAGGAAACAAGTCAAGAGTATTTGCTGCATGTTCGTGATGATCAGGAACTCGAGAAGGATTTTGATACTTTGCTTCAGATCGTGAGTAATAGAGAAAGCAAGGGCCTCACTTCCTCCCACATCTGAGCGAGAAGAATGAAGCCACTCACTGTGGTGTACATTGATGTCTCCAATGTAGAGAACTTCGGCATGGGGGAGAGAAGAAAACAAGTACTCATGGCATGAGGACAGATATTCAAAGAAAGACACAAACTCCGTGGAGTTTGGAGAACAGTAGCAGAAGCAAAGGAAAATAGTGGTAGTGGAGAGATAGACTTTTAGCCAGAGAACATCAAGGTCTGGAGATTCAAGGTCCATGAGCCTCGCAATGGGAGTGTTAGTGTTGCAGTAGGCAAAGACCCCACCTTTGGATCGAAAACAAGTATACAGATTATAGTGAGAGATTTGAAATGGGTCAGTGGAAGCACGTATAGATGGATCCGATTTTTTTTTTTTTGAAGGAAAATAGGTTATAAGAGTTAGGAAATACAGAAGGAGGAAGAGAGTGCAAGAGTCTGTATGTAGATGGGAAGAAGTAGTTGCTGCGTCGACCAATCTGCGAACTACAAACCTCCACACTGTACCTGTGAGACGAGGCTGCTTGCCGAGTGTTATGTAGTCTCGACAGTGGGGGAGGGATGCAACTCGCCACCTCATCAGAGCAGCAATGGAGGTAGTAGCAATAAAAAAGAGAAAAGGATGATATTTTGCGGAAAAGAGAAAAAGAATCCAGATTAGAAGTAAGTGCAGGATCATTAATGAATTTGATTGCCTTAGATTCAACCCTATCAAACAAACAAACAAAAAAACTTTATTTCCATTTCAATACAATGGGTATTCGTCAGCCAGGGCAAGCCCCAACCCCCCACTGTGGTGTCCAACCACAGCAGTTCCTGCCAGTAAACAGCTTAAACTCTCGGTCTTGGACGGGAACCGATCTTTCGACCTCGTGAATGCGAAGCCAGCGCGATTACCACTGCTTGAGCAGTATTCTAAGCAGGGATGGATAAGACCTATATAGATTTTAAGTAACTGGAAAGAGGAAAAGCACTGACGAAAACGAAACAAAACCCCCAATTTTTTGGATGCAGGTTTAGAAATTTGGATTATGTGATTCCTCCAAGACAAGTTAGAGGTTATCTGAATTCCTAATATGATAATAGAATTATGAAGGTAAATTTTGTTAGTTTCGAAGACATTAGGGTTATCTGGAGAAGAAGGAGATAGAGAGATAGTCAGAAAATATGTCTTGGAAGCATTTAAATTTTACTAAATTTTGTGTGGCCCACACAGATACCCTCTGCAAATCGGTGTTGAAAACTGAATAAAAAGAGATACGAGGGTAATTATGAATAAGAAAGGAAGGTTTTGAAGAATAGGCAGAGGAAAGATGAAGGGTAGATTCGTCGGCAAAGGCGTGAAGAAGAGAGGAAGATGGGGACTGAAGATGATCGTTGATGAAGAGCAGGAACAAAGTAAATGAAAGAACAGAGCCCGATGGAACACCGCTCTTAACAGCCAATGGGCTAGATGTTGCACCGTCATCAACCACAGATATAAAGCAGCCATAAAGAAAACAGGAAAGTAGAGAGAAGAGAGAAGGGGTAAGGCTATAGACAGAGAGTTTTGCCAAAAGAGCTTTGTACCAGACTCTTTCAAAAGCCTTAGATATATCACGGGCGATGACAAGGATTTCCCATAGTTCCTCAGAGATGATGACCATATATATATATATATATATATATATATATATATATATATATATATATATATATATATATATATATATATATATATATATATATATATATGTATATATATATATATATATATATATATATATATATATATATATATATATATATATATATATATATGTATATATATATATATATATATATATATATATATATATATATATATATATATATATATATATATATATATATATATATATACATACATATATATATATATATATATATATATATATATATATATATATATATATATATATATATATATATATATATATATATATATATATATATATATATATATATATGCATATATATATTTATATATGCATATATATATATATATATATATATATATATATATATATATATATATATATATATATATATATATATATATATATATATATATATATATATATATATATATATATATATATATATATATATATATATATATATATATATATATATATATATATATATATATATATATATATATATATATATATATATATATATATATATATATATATATATATATATATATGCATATATATATTTATATATGCATATATATTATATATATATATATATATATATATATATATATATATATATATATATATATATATATATATATATATATATATATATATATATATATATATATATATATATATATATATATATATATATATATATATATATATATATATATATATATATATATATATATATATATATATATATATATATATATATATATATATATATATATATATATATATATATATATATATATATATATATATATATATATATATATATATATATATATATATATATATATATATATATATATATATATATATATATATATATATATATATATATATATATATATATATATATATATATATATATATATATATATATATATATATATATATATATATATATATATATATATATATATATATATATATATATATATATATATATATATATATATATATATATATATATATATATATATATATATATATATATATATATATATATATATATATATATATATATATATATATATATATATATATATATATATATATATATATATATATATATATATATATATATATATATATATATATATATATATATATATATATATATATATATATATATATATATATATATATATATATATATATATATATATATATATATATATATATATATATATATATATATATATATATATATATATATATATATATATATATATATATATATATATATATATATATATATATATATATATATATATATATATATATATATATATATATATATATATATATATATATATATATATATATATATATATATATATATATATATATATATATATATATATATATATATATATATATATATATATATATATATATATATATATATATATATATATATATATATATATATATATATATATATATATTTATATATATTTATATATATATATATATATATATATATATATATATATATATATATATATATATATATATATATATATATATATATATATATATATATATATATATATATATATATATATATATATATATATATATATATATATATATATATATATATATATATATATATATATATATATATATATATATATATATATATATATATATATATATATATATATATATATATATATATATATATATATATATATATATATATATATATATATATATATATATATATATATATATATATATATATATATATATATATATATATATATATATATATATATATATATATATATATATATATATATATATATATATATATATATATATATATATATATATATATATATATATATATATATATATATATATATATATATATATATATA
>JAXCGZ010002492.1:5000-15000 GCA_037179515.1 Halocaridina rubra
TGTTCTTAGAACAGATTCTTTTATACCCATCTCGTTGAATATGACCAATGTCCTTATCAAAGAATCTTGTATACACATCTTGTAGAATATAACCGTTTTTGTGACCTCTTAAATAAATTTTCAGGAAAGTGAACATATTGGTGTCTTTGGTTTGCGATTTTTTGCACGCAATTTCCCAACAACAGATATATCCAGGCCTTTTCCATGGCCTGAATATCAATACCTGCTTAGTGTCTTGGATTACAAGTTGACCTGAATTTGTCATAATCACTTGAATGATTAATTTGACGCCTGATCTTAGCAGGTAAGCATCCACATGACCCCTCCGTGGCATTATGGTTAGTCGCGTGGACAATATAACTTAGTTTTACACAGTGATAGCGTGAAAATTTATCTGTGTATTCATAATGACATAATATGCTAAATATTCTCCATGCAGTTAGGGGCATTAGAGCAAAATATCAAACAGATACGAAGCTTTTGTGAATTTTAATAATTCGAAAATTATTTTTAAAAATATATTGTTTTTTTTTCATATGAAGACACATACACGCACACATAGACATATGTATATATATATATATATATATATATATATATATATATATATATATATATATATATATATATATATATATATATATATATATATATATATATATATATATATATATATATATATATATATATATATATATATATATATATATATATATATATATATATATATATATATATATATATATATATATATATATATATATATATATATATATATATATATATATATATATATATATATATATATATATATATATATATATATATATATATATATATATATATATATATATATATATATATATATATATATATATATATATATATATATATATATATATATATATATATATATATATATATATATATATATATATATATATATATATATATATATATATATATATATATATATATATATATATATATATATATATATATATATATATATATATATATATATATATATATATATATATATATATATATATATATATATATATATATATATATATATATATATATATATATATATATATATATATATATATATATATATATATATATATATATATATATATATATATATATATATATATATATATATATATATATATATATATATATATATATATATATATATATATATATATATATATATATATATATATATATATATATATATATATATATATATATATATATATATATATATATATATATATATATATATATATATATATATATATATATATATATATATATATATATATATATATATATATATATATATATATATATATATATATATATATATATATATATATATATATATATATATATATATATATATATATATATATATATATATATATATATATATATATATATATATATATATATATATATATATATATATATATATATATATATATATATATATATATATATATATATATATATATATATATATATATATATATATATATATATATATATATATATATATATATATATATATATATATATATATATATATATATATATATATATATATATATATATATATATATATATATATATATATATATATATATATATATATATATATATATATATATATATATATATATATTTTGTTTATTATTATTATTTTTTTTTTTTTTTTTTTTTTTTTTTTAAGAGTGTGACATCCGGGACAGGCAGAAACTGCCCTCATCAATAAAGGCCCGGCCACGAGAAAATACCAAGACGGGGGAAAAGAAAAAGGTTAAGGGCAAGGCAGAGATGAGGTAATGTCACACAAACGAAATCGACAGACAGAAAAAAACAGTCAAAGTACAGAGAACCCAGAGATATGGAGGACTAATCTCTGAGATGACGATAATTCTGCTTTTTGAAGAATGAAAGGTCATAAGAATTAGGAAAGACAGAAGGAGGAAGAGAGTTATAGGGTCTAGAGGTAGATGGGAAGAAGCTGTCGCTGCACTGACCAATCCGCGAGCTACAAATCTCCACACAGTACCTGTGAGATGAGGCTGCTTGGCGAGTGTTACGCGGCCTCGGCAGTGGAGGAGGGATGCAGCTCATCAACTCATCAGAGCAGTGATGGAAGTAGTAGATATAGAAAAGTAAAAGGGAAGATACCTTACGGCAAAGAGAAAGAGAATCCAGGTTAGAAGCAAAAGAATGATCATTAATGAGTCTGACTGCCTTAGATTCAACCCTATCAAGAAGATAAGTATAGAAAGAAGCACCCCAGATGTGTGAGCAGTATTCTAAGGAGGGGCGGATAACACCTTTGTAAATTTTAAGTAACAGCAATGAGGAAAAGTAATGACGAAAACGAAACAAAACCCTCAATATTTTGGATGAAGGTATAGAAATTTGGATTATGTAATTCCTCCGAGACAAGTTATAGGCTATATGAATTCCTAAAAGGTATTGATAGAGTTAAGAAGGTAAATTTCATTTGTTTCGTAGACAATAGGGTTATCAGGAGGAGAAGAAGATAAAGAGATAGCCAGAAACAGTGTCTTGGAGGCATTGAATTTAACAAAATTTTGAGTGCCCCATTCAGATACTCTCTGCAAATCGGAGTTAAGAATAGAGGAAAGCGTGATACGAGATTGATTACGAGTAACAGATGAAGGTTGCGAAGAAAAGGCAGAGGATAAGTGAAGGGTAGAGTCATTGGCAAAGGCATGAAGAAGTGAGGAAAATGGGGATTGTAGAAGATCATTGATGAAGAGAAGGAAGAGAGTAGGTGAAAGAACAGAGCCCTGTGGAATACCACTGTAAACAGGGAAAGGGCTAGATGTCACGCCATCAACAGATACAGATATAGAACGGTCAGTAAGAAAACTGGAATTCAGAGAACAGAGAGAAGGGGTAAAGCCATAGGCAGGGAGTTTGGCCAACAGAGCCTTGTTCCAGAGTCTGTCAAAAGCCTTAGAGATATCAAGGGCGACAACAAAGGATTTTCCATAGTTCCTCAGAGAAGATGACCATACATGAGTAAGATAGGACAGGAGATCACTAGTGGATCTTGCCTTGCGGAAGCCGTACTGGTGATCGGAGATAAGTGAGTTAGATTCAAGGAGTTTCAAGAAGTGAGCATTGAGCAAAGTTTTGAAAACTTTAACTATAGAGGAGGTTAGAGCAATAGGTCGGTAGTTAGAAGGAATTGTGATGTCACCCTTCTTAGGAACAGGTTGAACAAGAGCATGCTTCCAATATGAAAGATAGATACTGGTTGACAGAATGAGGCGAAAAAGACGGCAAAGCACGGGAGCCAGTTCATCTTCAAACTCCTTAAGGAACCTTGCAGGGATACCATCGTTACCAGATGCCTTGTTCGTCTTTAGCGAGCGAAGATCCTTATGAACTTTGCGTGAAGAAAGGATAAGGGAGGGCATAGGGTTAGAGAGGGGAAAAGACTGAGGAACAGGTGCGCTGGAATCGTTGATAGAAGAGTTGGCAGAAAAAGGAGAGCCAAAGAGAGTGGCTTTGTCAGTGGGAGAGCAAGCTATAGAACCATCAGAACGAATGAGAGGGGGAAAGCTTGAGTTACAGAAGTTTTTGGAGAGGTTTTTGGCTAAGGACCAGAAGCATTTGTCAGTGGGAGAGGAGTTAAGGTCATCAACTTTCCTTCTTATAAAGGAAGCCTTAGACCTTCGAATCTGAACTGTACAGCGATTCCTAGCTATAATAAAAGCAGAGCTAGTTAAATTGGAAGAAGAGGCTTGGTAAGATCGGTGAGCCTGAATCCTAGCCTGGATAGCCATGGAGCAGGCATGGTCAAACCAAGGTTTAGGGGGAGAGAAAGTTTTTGTAGAAGAGGGGATGTATGCCTCCATTCCTGCAGTCATGATCTCGGTAACTTTTAGAGCTACCTGATCAGGGTTGCGGGACCGAAAGCAGTAATCATCCCATGGGAAGTCAAAGAGAAAGTTACACAAATTTTCATGTTGGGTTCACTCGAAGTGCCAAAGGCGGCACTGAGTAGGAGGGATTGGTGGTGGGGGAGTGAAAATGGAAGAGACAGAGATCATAGAGTGGTCAGATTTACCAAGAGGGGAAAGCACAGAATAAGAATAGTTTGAAGGGTTAGAAATAAAAAAATAGGTCAAGAGTGTTTGCAGCATGTTCGTGACGATCAGGAACGCGAGTAGGATGTTTGATAATTTGCTCCAGATCGTGAGTAATAGAGAAAGCAAGGGCCTCACTTCCTCCCACATCAGTGTAAGAAGAATAAAGCCACTCACTGTTGTGTACATTGAAGTCTCCAATGTAGAGAACTTCGGCATGTGGGTGAGCAGATAGCAAGGACTCATGGCACGAGGAGAGATATTCAAAGTAAAACACAAACTCGGTGGAGTTTGGAGAACAGTAGCAGAAGCAAAGGATGATAGTGGTAGTGGAGAGATAGACTTTTAGCCAGAGAACATCATAGTCAGGAGATTCAAGGTTCATGAGCCTCAAAGTAGGAGTGTTAATGTTGCAGTAAGCACAGACCCCACCCTTGGAACGAAAACGCATATACAGATTATAGTGAGGGATTTGGAATGGGTCAGTGGAAGCATGCATACACAACTGGGTTTCAGAAAGGAGGAGGAGGTTAGGGAGGAAAGTGCCCAAGTGCTGTTCCACAGACGAAAGATTAGAGTTCAGCCAACGAATGTTTGAATAGTGAAGAGTGAAAGAAGCAGATCTATTGGGAGGTGCAAGGTTAAGAGCAGAACCATTACTACCACTAGGCGTTTCTGCCCTGAAGCCAATTGTGGAGTCAACACGATCCCCGGAGATTCTTCACACCCCACTATGCCGGGTACTGGGGGCCATTGGTTGTGAACCTTCCATAAATAATAACAAAATGTGATGAAAAGTGAAGTAAAAGAGAGAGATGTGCAGAATGTTGTGACTTGTCAAATGAAATGGAATAGCAAGAGATGTATTATGAATATGCCAGAATATTCAGTGTAAACGTAGGCATGAAGAAAGAAAAGTCTTGAAGGAAGACTCAACCTGGAACTGTCTGGAAAAGTCCAAGTTGCATCCTAATACCTTCAGTCGTATTCTTTCAATGGGTGGCTTGTGCCATGGCCAACCTACTAATCATATATATATATATATATATATATATATATATATATATATATATATATATATATATATATATATATATATATATATATATAGTTCCGGTTTTACGTTACTGACTCCCCTTTTCAACCAAGGGCTAGGACGGTTGCCTTCTCGCGAAGGACTTGTTTAGGCAGATGTAATCCTTACCCTGAGTGCATGCCCTTGCTAACCTCAGACTGTGACGGGGCGCGAACCCTCAACCTGACGCCTTAGAGTTTCGGACGCTACTGGTTGAGCCACGGCGACTACATATATATATATATATATATATATATATATATATATATATATATATATATATATATATATATATATATATATATATATATATATATATATATATATATATATATATATATATATATATATATATATATATATATATATATATATATATATATATATATATATATATATATATATATATATATATATATATATATATATATATATATATATATATATATATATATATATATATATATATATATATATATATATATATATATATATATATATATATATATATATATATATATATATATATATATATATATATATATATATATATATATATATATATATATATATATATATATATATATATATATATATATATATATATATATATATATATATATATATATATATATATATATATATATATATATATATATATATATATATATATATATATATATATATATATATATATATATATATATATATATATATATATATATATATATATATATATATATATATATATATATATATATATATATATATATATATATATATATATATATATATATATATATATATATATATATATATATATATATATATATATATATATATATATATATATATATATATATATATATATATATATATATATATATATATATATATATATATATATATATATATATATATATATATATATATATATATATATATATATATATATATATATATATATATATATATATATATATATATATATATATATATATATATATATATATATATATATATATATATATATATATATATATATATATATATATATATATATATATATATATATATATATATATATATATATATATATATATATATATATATATATATATATATATATATATATATATATATATATATATATATATATATATATATATATATATATATATATATATATATATATATATATATATATATATATATATATATATATATATATATATATATATATATATATATATATATATATATATATATATATATATATATATATATATATATATATATATATATATATATATGAATCATTTTTTACCCCGACCGGGACTCGAACCTAGGACTTATAATTACTAAGTCAAGGCGCTACCAACTACACACCACAGAAGGTATAAAAGGAATCCAACATTATAGCTTATATCTGCTATACTTAGGGATGAACGCATTCTATCTGAATGCCACTATAGTTCATATTACAGATTCCCCAACCTCACTCGTGGCTTCATTTTAGCATTTAATTCAATTCCCAATCCCATTCGGGTCATACAATAACCAAGCAAGCACATTACATATGTGAAAACATGAATAATTTTTTTTCCACCGACCGGGACTCGAACCTAGGACTTATAATTACTAAGTCAAGGCGCTACCAACTACACACCACAGAAGGTATAAAAGGAATCCAACCTTATAGCTTATATCTGCTATACTTAGGGATGAACGCATTCTATCTGAATGCCACTATGTTCATATTACAGATTCCCCAACCTCACTCGTGGCTTCATTTTAGCATTTAATTCAATTCCCAATCTCATTCGGGTCATACAATAACCAAGCAAGCACATTACATATGTGAAAACATGAATCATTTTTTACCCCGACCGGGACTCGAACCTAGGACTTATAATTACTAAGTCAAGGCGCTACCAACTACACACCACAGAAGGTATAAAAGGAATCCAACCTTATAGCTTATATCTGCTATACTTAGGGATGAACGCATTCTATCTGAATGCCACTATGTTCATATTACAGATTCCCCAACCTCACTCGTGGCTTCATTTTAGCATTTAATTCAATTCCCAATCTCATTCGGGTCATAAAATAACCAAGCAAGCACATTACATATGTGAAAACATGAATCATTTTTTACCCCGACCGGGACTCGAACCTAGGACTTATAATTACTAAGTCAAGGCGCTACCAACTACACACCACAGAAGGTATAAAAGGAATCCAACCTTATAGCTTATATCTGCTATACTTAGGGATGAACGCATTCTATCTGAATGCCACTATGTTCATATTACAGATTCCCCAACCTCACTCGTGGCTTCATTTTAGCATTTAATTCAATTCCCAATCTCATTCGGGTCATACAATAACCAAGCAAGCACATTACATATGTGAAAACATGAATCATTTTTTTTTACACCGACCGGGACTCGAACCTAGGACTTATAATTACTAAGTCAAGGCGCTACCAACTACACACCACAGAAGGTATAAAAGGAATCCAACCTTTTAGCTTATATCTGCTATACTTAGGGATGAACGCATTCTATCTGAATGCCACTATGTTCATATTACAGATTCCCCAACCTCACTCGTGGCTTCATTATAGCATTTAATTCAATTCCCAATCTCATTCGGGTCATAAAATAACCAAGCAAGCACATTACATATGTGAAAACATGAATCATTTTTTACCCCGACCGGGTCTCGAACCTAGGACTTATAATTACTAAGTCAAGGCGCTACCAACTACACACCACAGAAGGTATAAAAGGAATCCAACCTTATAGCTTATATCAGCTATACTTAGGGATGAACGCATTCTATCTGAATGCCACTATGTTCATATTACAGAATCCCCAACCTCACTCGTGGCTTCATTTTAGCATTTAATTCAATTCCCAATCTCAATCGGGTCATAAAATAACCAAGCAAGCACATTACATATGTGAAAACAAGAATCATTTTTTACCCCGACCGGGACTCGAACCTAGGACTTATAATTACTAAGTCAAGGCGCTATCGACTACACACCAAAGAAGGTATAAAAGGAGTCCAACCTTATAGCTTATATCTGCTATACTTATTGATGAACGCATCCCTAAGTATAGCAGATATAAGCTATAAGGTTGGATTCCTTTTATACCTTCTATGGTGTGTAGTTGGTAGCTCCTTGACTTAGTAATTATAAGTCCTAGGTTCGAGTCCCGGTCGGGGTAAAAAAAAAATGATTCATGTTTTCACATATGTAATGTGCTTACTTGGTTATTGTATGACCCGAATGAGATTGGGAATTGAATTAAATGCTAAAATGAAGCCACGAGTGAGGTTGGGGAATCTGTAATATGAACATAGTGGCATTCAGATAGAATGCGTTCATCCCTAAGTATAGCAGATATAAGCTATAAGGTTGGATTCCTTTTATATCTTCTGTGGTGTGTAGTTGGTAGCGCCTTGACTTAGTAATTATAAGTCCTAGGTTCGAGTCCCGGTCGGGGTAAAAAATGATTCATGTTTTCACATATGTAATGTGCTTGCTTGGTTATTTTATGACCCGAATGAGATTGGGAATTGAATTAAATGCTAAAAAATGTATATATATATATATATATATATATATATATATATATATATATATATATATATATATATATATATATATATATATATATATATATATATATATATATATATATATATATATATATATATATATATATATATATATATATATATATATATATATATATATATATATATATATATATATATATATATATATATATATATATATATATATATATATATATATATATATATATATATATATATATATATATATATATATATATATATATATATATATATATATATATATATATATATATATATATATATATATATATATATATATATATATATATATATATATATATATATATATATATATATATATATATATATATATATATATATATATATATATATATATATATATATATATATATATATATATATATATATATATATATATATATATATATATATATATATATATATATATATATATATATATATATATATATATATATATATATATATATATATATATATATATATATATATATATATATATATATATATATATATATATATATATATATATATATATATATATATATATATATATATATATATATATATATATATATATATATATATATATATATATATATATATATATATATATATATATATATATATATATATATATATATATATATATATATATATATATATATATATATATATATATATATATATATATATATATATATATATATATATATATATATATATATATATATATATATATATATATATATATATATATATATATATATATATATATATATATATATATATATATATATATATATATATATATATATATATATATATATATATATATATATATATATATATATATATATATATATATATATATATATATATATATATATATATATATATATATATATATATATATATATATATATATATATATATATATATATATATATATATATATATATATATATATATATATATATATATATATATATATATATATATATATATATATATATATATATATATATATATATATATATATATATATATATATATATATATATATATATATATATATATATATATATATATATATATATATATATATATATATATA
>JAXCGZ010002492.1:20000-30000 GCA_037179515.1 Halocaridina rubra
TAGGCCAAATGCTACTAAATCATGTTAAATTTCGCTAGAGATAAATGCCTAACGACACTTAACATTTGTGCTATTAAGCTATTTTAATTTTTTTATTATGAATAAAAATAATAGCCAAAACCACTATAGAATAACCAGCAGCCAAAATCTGAATACCCCAGCTTAACCAGATTTAAGTATGCTTCAATACAAGCAAATGGTAAAAAAGTAATGTTAAGCAAAAATTGGTTGCTACATTAAATACCCGTAATTTGATTCCTTTTCGCAGCTTACCTGTCTAAATATAATGTGGTTCTTAAGCCTAATTAGCATGAATACACTAACCTGCATCTCATTCACTCAAAAAACCTAAGCTAAATAGAATTTCCGATATACTCCTTATTCTGCATCAGACAAACTATATATATTTTCGAAATAATATTCTCACTTTCTAAAATAGGTGTGAATAGTAAACACTGTAGATAGCACAGATAATTTGGTATCTTTTGGAGCGTAACACTCGAATTAAACTATATTCTCATGAAAATCAAATTCTTTTTAGTTAAGTAACCTTCAATATATCCTACCCTTTGATTAGCCAACAAAGCTGCTTCACATTTCTTCTTCTTCTTCTCCCTCTATTTGCGTTCCCATTTTCATATGGGGTCGCATCTCTTCACTAGTCGTCTCCACTAGTTCCGGTCCATCACGTGCTCCTCCCCCAGCTCTCACTCTCTGAGATCCTCTTTCAGTGTTTCCTTCCACCGTAGTTTAGGTCTTCCTCGTCTACGTCTGCCCTGCATGTCCATCTCCATCACTCTCACACCCACGTAGTCTTCTTCTCTCCTCTTCACATAACCGAACCACTGTAAGCTCCTCTCCTGCGCTTTTGCCGACGCCTCCACCACCTTCACTGTACCTCTGATCCGGTCATTTCGTATCCTGTCCTCCCTCGTCACCCCACACATCCACCTCAGCATTCTCATTTCTGCGACATCTATCTTCCTTTCTTGAACCTTTTTCACCGGCCACGTCTCTGCTCCGTACAGCAACGCTGGTCTCACAACTGACTTTTACACTTTTCCTTTCACTCTAGCACTGATTTTCTTGTCACGTAACACCCCTGATGTTCTCTTCCAGCTGTTTCACGCTACCTGGATCCTATGATCAATCTCTCTCTCTAGGTCTCCATCCTTCGTTACGTAGGAGCCGAGTTATTTGAAGGCGTCCGCCTTTGGGAGCTTGTGGGCTTGCATGAACAGGTTGCCTCCTTGTGTCACATTGCACTCCAGGTACTCCATTTTCTGTCTGCTCACCTTCAGTCCGTAATCCTCCAGCAAACCCCTCCACAACTCCAACCTCTCTTGCAATTCTTCACGGCTCTCGGAGACCAAAACAATATCGTCTGCAAAGTGCATGCTCCATGGTGCCTCCTTTGTCACCTCCTCCACCATCACATCCATGAGAAGGTTAAATAGATAGAGGCTAAGAGCTGATCCCTGATGGAGTCCAGCTTTCACCTGAAAAGGCTCTGTAGTTCCAACTGTACTTCTTACTCTTGTTGTGGCTTCCCTTGTACATGTACTGAACTATCTTGACATACTTCTCCTTCACTCCCTTCGACTTCATACTCCTCCACACCTCGCTTCTCGGGACCCGATCATAAGCTTTTTCCAGGTCAATAAACGCCATGTACAGCCCTCTTTGCTTATCTCTATATTTTTCCATTGTCTGCCTCATTGCGAATACTGCATCCATTGTTCCTCGACCTTTCATAAAACCAAACTGCTCACTGCAAACTTCTGTCTCCTCCATCAGCCTTTTATCCAACACTCTTTCCAGCAGTTTCATAGTGTGAGATGTTAGCTTAATTCCTCTATAGTTGTTGCAACTCTGGATGTCTCCCTTTTCTTTGAAAATCGGTACCATTATACTATCTCTCCATTCGTTCGGGATAGTGTCTTCCTTCATCACCATGTTCAGGAACTTTGTCAGCACCAGTATCCCTTCTTCACCCAAACTCTTCCATACCTCTGCAGGAATCTGGTCTGGCCCTACTGACTTTCCATTTTTCATCTTCTTCAACGCTTCTCTGACTTCTGCCTCACTCACAGGGTCTACTTCTCCCTCCATTCCCACTCCTTCACCTCTTCGTATTCTTGGATTTTCCTGATTTAGAAGTTCTTCGTAGTAGTCCCTCCACCGCATTTTAATCATGTCGGGGTCAGTAATAATAATAATAATAATAATAATAATCTTTATTTCCATTGCAATACAATGGGTATTCGTCAGCCAGGGCAAGCCCCAACCCCCCACTGTGGTGTCCAAACACAGCAGTTCCTGCCAGTAAACAGCTTAAACTCTCGGTCTTGGACGGGAACCGATCTTTCGACCTCGTGAATGCGAAGCCAGCGCGTTACCACTGTACTAGCCAGTGGTTATCCTTGATTTGCTTTATTGATGTTAGGTCCTTTGTCGATCTGTTCCTTTCTTTTGCTAACTTATAGATTCTCTTCTGTCCCTCCTTTGTTTCAAGGTTCTCATACATATCCTGCAGTGCTGCTGCACGCGCCTGTGCTACAGCCCTCTTCGCCTCCTTATTTGCATCTTTCAACATAGCTTTACGCTCCTCTGTTCTTTCCTTGTCGTAAGCTTTCTTCATCTCTTTCTTCTTTTCAATCTTCTCTTTGCAATTTGAGGACCACCACCAAGACTCTTTTTCGTTTCTCGGCTTCTTTCCAGATGACTTTCCGAGGACTTCCTCGGCCATACTCCTGATCACTTCACTGTTCCTTTTCCACCACTGATCCACCTCCTCCGCCTCTTCTATCCTTTGTAGTGCTTTCCTCTTGAACTACTGCTGCACCACCTCATCCTTGAGTTTCCACCACTTGATCCTAGGTTCTCCCCTCTCGACTCCGGTCCTTCACGTCCTTACAACCAGCTTCGCCACAACTGGGCTGTGCTGCATTCCCACACTCTCCTTGTAGTCCTTTACAGTCTTCCACTTCTCGGATGTTCTCTCTTCGATACAGGAGGAAGTCGATTTGACTCTCTCTGGGACCACTCCTGTATGTCCGGTAGCTGTTTTTCATGAAGAATGTGTTCAGGATCGCCATGTTAAATGCTATGGCAAAATCCAGCACGCTCTCCCCCTCCTGGTTTTTCACTCCAGTACCTTTGCCTCCATGAACTCGTCTCACTCCATCGTTGTCATGTCCTATATGCCTGTTTAAGTCGCCGCCCACGACACACCTCTCCCCCGGCGGGACCTCCCTCTGTACTTCATCCATATCTTGCCAGAACGTTTCCTTCTCTGCGTCATCGTACCCAACTTGGGGGGCATATGCCCTGATCACGTTTATTGCTTCCTGACCATATACCAACTTGATCCTCAAAATCCTGCTGCTCTTCCTCACCACCTCCACCAGCTCCTCCTTGGTTTGGGGGTCTAGCACCACACCCACTCCATTTCTTCCTCTCTCATCCACTCCACTGTATATCAACTTGTAGCCTCCACCCAAATCTCGCGCTTTATTTCCTTTCCATCTTGTCTCTTGTACACACAGTATGTTAATTTTCCTTCTCTCCATCAAATCCGCAACTTCTCTTCCTCTACCGGTCATGCTACCGATGTTAAGAGTAGCAATCCTCAGGGCATGGACTCGTTTCTTTAGCCGCACCCGTCCATATTGATGCGGTAACCCTCGTCCAGTTTCAACAGAGGTCGGGCTCCTCTGTGCGTCGCGTGAGCGGGGTACGCCCTGGCCATCTTCGGTAATCTCTTGACTGCTATCCATGGGTTTTGGCAAAATGGTTTTACAGCCGGATGCCCTTCCTGACGCCAACCCTCCCCATTTTTCCGGGCTTGGGTCCGGCACTGGGCTGCTATTTCCAGCAACCCAGAATTATTATTAAAAATCAAATAATAATAATCACTCACATGTACAGGCAATACAATCTCTACCATGTTTTCTTCACTTGTAAAGAGCCAGGATGAAGTTCAGAGGCAAATGTATTGAAGGAATATATTCAATACAGTCAATTATAAAGATTTGGATTCTCTTACATAAGGACCACAGGATGTAGGACATTTTCATACTGTAAAAACTATCTAAAAATTCTACAGCAGATATACAATACAGGAAATTCTGTACATTTACAAAATCCACTTATGGGGGGAGGTATTTAAAGAAATCTTAACCAAATGACGGCAGCACAGTCATGATTCATATTTTTGTAATTTTCTTATGCTTGCAATAGGAGATAATGTGTTTTTCAAAATTATCCTAAGCTATGAAAAGAGTACATATAACACATTCTAATTTCTACTTTGCATTGCAAGTTTATTAGTAAGAGTTTTATACATACTTCTATGGTTATATTTTTATGTAAACACAAAAGACCAAGCTTTGCAATACATACACTAGAAATCGAATACACTGCTCATGTTCACAGACTCGGGTTTCGGAAGTCTCCATCACGCAAAATTTGTGAGAACAAGAATTAAGAAAAATAGATTATAGAATTTTTTCTAAAATTGCGAAACCAGGATGGGGAAACACTGCCCTCTTCGGTCCTGGGCACGAAGAAGACAAAGTAACGAGAAACTGAAATGGAGTGTGTTGTGACTTGTCAGATGTGAATGGATGATAAGACATTTGTAACGAATATCTATCAATATTCAGTGTAGTATGTAGGCATAGAAAAAGAACCGTAACTGAAGGAAGACTTATCGTTGAGTTGTCCTGGACAGCCCTATTTGAACCCAAAAGACCTTCAGCTGCAGTTTCGCATTGGGATGATTTTTTTTTTAAATTGTAACATCAGGATGGGGAAAAGCTGCTCTCATCGGGCTTGGGCACGAAGAACACAAAATAAAGAGAAATAGAGATGGAGAGTGTTTTGACTTGCAGATGTGAAAAGGATAATAAGAGATGTGTAATGAATATCCAAGAATATTTGGTGTAAATGTAGACATAGAAAAAATCTTAACTGGAGGACGACTCTTTTTTAATTCAAAAGCCCCTCAGCTGTAGTATCGCAATGGGAGGCTAGTGCCATGGGCATCGTTCTCATTTAACGCTGCTTGAAAAAGGGATGTCGAAAGTATAATGACTTTACAAAAAGTTTCAGCAAAATTACCCCATAACATTTACGGAATAATTAATTTTTAGTTCCACATTTTTAGGGCAATCATCATTTAGTTAGTAACAGTAACATGTTGTGAAAAAAGCGAGCGTGCCCAGAGAGAGAGAGAGAGAGAGAGAGAGAGAGAGAGAGAGAGAGAGAGAGAGAGAGAGAGAGAGAGAGAGAGAGAGAGAGAGAGAGAGAGAGAGAGAGAGAGAGAGAGAGAGAGAGAGAGAGAGAGAGAGAGAGAGAGAGAGAGAGAGAGATTCCCTGCTACTGACCTTCAGTATATGGAATACTGAAAACAGATAAACAATTCAAAGCTATGGCTTGGTTATATTTTTCTTCCATTTTTTCTTCACATCTGGAAGAGGCTAGGCATTATTATGATATCCTTTTGATTGAAAAATGTAGAGTCAGCTACTCAGTATGTATTTCCTCTATCCAAAACGGATGTTCCCTGAAGAGTAACTTCCAATATATCAAAGACATTCCCATATATTGGTCTCTCTTTATCGCCTCTGAAACACTAGAATTAATACAATAAAATTTCTGAGAATAGTATTCAATTTTGCAAAGGTGTTACAAATATAAGCCCAGACTCATCCTCCAAAATGGTGATAGTCGTCATCATCATCATTATCACTATTGCATGCTATTATTATTATTATTATTATTATTATTATTAGTAGTAGTAGTAGTAGTAGTAGTAGTAGTAGTAGTAGTAGTAGTAGTAGCAGTAGTAGTAATATTATAATTATTATGATTATCAAAATTATTATATATTTTTTATTATCATTATTATTATTATTATTATTATTATTATTATTATTATTATTATTATTATTATTATTATTATTATTATTATTATTATTATTATTATTATTATTATTATTATTATTATTATTATTATTATTAATTTTTATAAAAACGTCTAAAATTTCTGTGAACAACTTACTTATATGAGCAGGTTATTCGAAAAAAAAGGTTTTTAATATAATGTTTAGCATTCACACCACGAGTTCTCCTCGCCCTCCTCCCACGGCCATTTCGAGATGTTCCCAAATTGACCTACTGGGAAAGATTATCATTCCGATTTTTTACATTTTAATATAGAAATCCTTCCATGTATATTCTATTTAATTTACTATGCAAAATTGTTTCTATTGAATTATATGAACCTTTATCTCTTGTTTGTTTTTGTAATTTTGTTTTAAATATGAGACGTTCATTTAGCTACTGGAAACACTTTAAAATAAACAGCTCTACATGTGCCATGTTGAGCTAAATTTATGAAAACTAGACATGCCAATGAGTGAATGATATATTAATATGATATATAAAAAAATTCTCTTACCTAGGGAACTATCCAGTTTAGCCTTAGTGCTGATCCCAATCCCAGGTAAATGGAGAAATAAGATGTCCGGCAGGGCATGCGGCCAAAAACATCTGAACCAAAACTAATTCTTGGCTCCAAGAAGGTTGTGGGATATATGGGAAAAACTACTGAAAAAGAAGAAGAAACACACATATAAATTAAAAACACAGTACATAAATAAACATATATAAATGAAATGAATGTATTCATAAACTAATATATAAAATAACGATGAAGATCTATAATAAAAAAAAACTAAATAAACGAATATCGGAAACGGGTTTCTCTATACTTTCCAATATTTTCTGAAACAAATTCCACTGGCAGTGGCAGAGACAAAATGAAATTCTGAATCTCATTCAAAATATTCCTCCTCCTCTTCTCTTACCTATCTATCCCCTATCCGTAGCATAGATGGCACTCTCATGGCACTTTGTAGCACATCAAATTATCTTATGAGAAAGAGAGAGAGAGAGAGAGAGAGAGAGAGAGAGAGAGAGAGAGAGAGAGAGAGAGAGAGAGAGAGAGAACACGGTATTATACTACACCGATTCCATTATGCTAGTCTGTACTTCCAGTGGAGTCAATGACAGTGAAAGAGGAATAACTAGGTACAAACCTTCCTGTATTTCCTCCTCGAGCAGCTTTAATGCAGATAAATTAAGTTTTCTTGTAATAGTACTTCAGTACACGATAACTAAGGATATAATGCAATTTAAATCAAAGGAGAGATGAAAAGAAGGAAACTGCCAATACTAAAGTCTTGAGCCAAAGTATGTAAGTGTTTTTGGATTATTCTCTCATATTTCATGTCGTAATTCACTTAGCATGCCAATAGGATTAAATGTACTCATTTCAAGAGTCGACTATTTTTTCCTTCTTATCCTTAATTGATACTAGCGAAATGAAGGTAAACTTTAAGTAAATTATGCTGACACTTTCTGCTTGGAAGTCAGTGTATTTAATTGAGAAACATATTTAACTCCCACCCCTAACACACACACACAAACACACCTAACTGTGTACTCAGTTTTTCAAGCGAACTAAATGAGGCTACAACTTGAAGCTTATTATTTCCCTCTCTCTTTTTTCCATGAAATTTTGGCAAACAGTTGCAATACAGAGCACTAATGGAATAGAACCTGAGACTTTGTGTGTATAATCTTAGAGAATCGGAGTCACAGAATATATTTTCCGAAATAATATCACTTAAACTCCCTTTCAATTTATTTGCTAATGTGTAAAAACTTCTCTTCCCATCTGTGCACAATCTGCAATCCATATTCAGTATTCAAAATAATTCAGCTGAATAATACTAATGATACTGAATTATTAAAACTATTCAAAGTTATGTGAAAAACTAGAATATGTACAGTCTAAAAGCAATTTATCTGGATGAATGTATTCAGCGATACTGGAAAAGCAAATAGCTTTTTAATGATGCCAGTTATTTACCAAGTTTTCATTGACTAATTTTAAGGTTAGCTGTTGTCAAGGTTTAGAATTTCAACTCATCTTTGATATTTTTGCATAAAAAGACTTAATATGTGCTGTATTCGGAGATACCTACATAATGATAAAGAGACATGAAGATATATATTTGCATGATAATGAATTCAATTCCCTACTTGCTATTCTTCAAATGTTACTCTGTACAATACACCACAAAGGCTTTCAATGACTTTCCTTAAAAAGAAAAGATAAAGATCTGAAACAAAACTCCAAATAAGCCACTAGCATCCCCTAGAATTACAGCACCTGGAAAAATAATGAGTTTTCCTCAATTTCGAAATGAAATATCTAAAATCAACGTCATTCCGCAATTTCATCACCTAAGTGTTTGAGGTTTTTCCTCCTGTGCTTGAAAATGTATTAAGGCATAGTTAAGAGAGGGAAAACAAACACTATAGGTGTTAAAAAGAGTTTTTAGCGTCATAACATTAACATTACGCTGGGAAATATAACGAACTCATCATCTGGCATTCTCTTTCTTCAAGCGTTTGAACCACACACAAGAAGAGTGTCTAAAAGAGTAGAGGAGAAAAATAAGAGGGAGGGAAAATAAGACAACAGAGAAATTTTGCAATATCTCTACTCACGAGCATAAGAGACATCAAGAGGGTATAGTATCAATATGATCAAAATTCTTAAATAAAAGCAGATTTAATGAGACAAGAATACAAATTGATATATAAAAATGAAGAATATCTAATGAAAGAGCCTAATTAATAAACTTTATAATATTAACACATCAATACAGAGAGAATACTAGTCAACAGATAAATACACAGGTAAATAGTTCAGTATTTAGATATATAGATAAATATATAGCAAAGTAAATAGATTTATAAAAAAAATAATTCATCGAATAAAAATGTCAACAAATAAACAACAGACTCCATGTATTAAAACAAATAATTTGGAATACAAGCCTAAAGTAAACATAAATAAAGAATGAAAGAAATATGTTGAGTAAAAGACACATTGAAAAATCTTTGCAAATCTCTTCCAGCCTCAGTAAACTCTTTCCTTTTTTTTTTTTTTAATAAACTTGTATACGTAAGTTTTCTTTGGTTTTCGAAATATATTACACTATCTGAGTTTTTATTTTATCATGCACTTGTTTACAAAAAAGTAATATAAACTGGCGTGACCAGCATGATATATACTCCTCTACCACATCGGTGATTATTGAAACAAAGGAACAGTCCTACTCCAAAATGAAGCATTAATTTTTATTTTTTTAAGCTGCATGAGGTTCCTATAGTCAAATAATACTGTTGTACAACGTTAAATTTTAATATATATGTGAAATGATAACAAATATAGATACCCTACTAAGAAGCGATATATTTTTTTGTAATCATCAATTCTTTCCACAACTCCTCACCACTCATGGCTAGTACTACTTCTGATGAAAAATTTACATGTATTAAAAATGTTGGAGATAATTAAAGCGCTTCAGCTTTGTTTTTATAAAAAGCATAAGCAAACTGCATAAGTAAATAAACCGACTAATCATATAAATAAGCAAAATCTTGATCTCAGTTAGGCTGAAAGAGCAAAACTGCTTTACTTCTTATTTTCTTCTTGATCACATTTTGCGAATTAGATATACTAGATATTATTTTTCCAATAAAACTACACAGCTTAAATTCATTTTGAGGCGAGGCTCATGCAATGCTTGCTAGGAACAATCCCAACATCATGAGGCAGATTAGATTTATTGGATCAAAAGGCTCTGCCCATATGCACTGAATATGTTTTACAAAATTCTAACGAAGCAATGACATACTGATAACAACAATGAGACAAATATTGCTGTAAAGGACGAGGAGGTAATCCTTGAAAATGTTCTTCCAATATAACGAAAACTAAAACAGCAAACATGCATACATCTTACATAAATAATACCGATTGAAAATTGGACGCCGTAACCAAGTGGCAATACTCACCACTTTGATTCGTCAGGTCGCGGCCCAACACGGTCTGAGACTAGAAATGGCATTCATT
>JAXCGZ010002492.1:35000-53164 GCA_037179515.1 Halocaridina rubra
GCCTATTGTTCATATGATAGCATAGGGCATTGTTTCTTTACCATAAATACATATATCAGACGGTATACAACAACACTCTACCGTGTCACCTTATATTTTAACTTATTAAACTTATCATGATAGATGATGGGTGGATCTAAGCTGGTATTTCACAGTTTTAGTGATTTTTCTTTTTAGCCATGACTCTTTCTCAGAGCCAGGGAAAAATGCGGCAAACTCTCCATATGTAAACAAGAGTGTATCAGTGTTCGAAAAGGTTATAAATGACTTAAAAAATATTCCTAGATTACTTATTTATCATAATCTTACCAAGCTAGAAACTGTTAAATCTGCGTGCCCCCCTTACAATAAACTACTGAAATCTAAACATTTCATAAATACAAAATAAAGATACATATAATATTCGGTGACAAAGTCATGATCAAAATACAAACAACAAAATTCAGTGTCTGCATACAAATAAGTAACAGCATCTTTTTTTTTATTGAAATTAAATAATTAGGGCAAGGGAGTCACAGATTACAAAAATAGAAAATTAAATAAATATAAACAAGCAAATGTACATCTCTGAAACCAGTTTTATTTATTTTCATTGGGATGGAGAAAGCACAAACAAAACCAAGGGTTCTCCGTGACGTCATACCTGTTGGCCTGAACTTTTCATTACACTCTCCCCCAACAAAGGTAAGGTCATTAATGGAATATAGTGATGCACATTCCCTTGATAATGCAAGCACTATTGATAATCCTAGCTAATTCATCTAAAAACCATGAGTGCAAAACATTGAAAGTAGCAAAAATAAATATACCAAACATGCAATTATCAAACAACTACTAGTGGTATATCAACTGAAAATAGACTGCAACAAATCATTTTTCTATTAATGCTTTCCGTTTTTCATTAGCACTGATTGCAACCTTTCTAAGTGGCCTCTGCCTGAGAGGCAGTTCACTTTCTGTTTCTGAATCTCAAACTGGGATTTTCTCCTTAGGAGTAATTTCCAAAGGAAACATCTTAGTGAGTGAACGTTCATACAGTGCATTTTTAACCATTACTTGACAACTTCTCACTTACCCATCATGCCCATAAAATAGTTTAACTACTCGTCGCATAGGCCACAAATTACTGTGAGCATTGTCTAGATCTACCAAAACTATATCCCCAGTTTTGAGAGGGCATTCAATAAAATTTTCTTTATTACCATAATGTCTTTCTCTTAATAAAGTTAAATGCAAATTGACCCATACTTTAGTAAACTTTTTCAATACTGCTGAAAGAACAGAGTACTGAACTCTAAGTTGGTCATTGTCTAAATAAGGAATGTCCCCATCCACAAACTCATTCAGAAGGGGTGCTACTACAATCTTTCTCCCATAAACCAGATGATTGGGAGTTAAGCATTCACTATCAGGAGAATCTGAAATGTAAGTTAAAGGTCTGGAATTTCCAATAGTACATATATCACACAAGACTGATTGTAACTCAATAAAACTAAGATTTTTATGACGGATAGACTTGTTCAAAGAGGATTTTACTACCCCCTATCAACCGTTCATAAAATCTGCTCTCCCATGGCGAACGCTGGGTTATGAATTTCCATTTAAGATACAAACCTTTCAAATGATCTAAAACCTCTGGCTCATCACTAATTTGTCTAAGAAAATTTTCACACCCCTGAAAATTTGTACCATGATCACTAATGATTATCTCTGGAACAGAATGGAATGCACAAAAACGTCTAAAAGCAAGAAGGAATTCAGAGGTCGTCAAAGTATGGAGAAGTTCAAAATGCACGGCTCGAGTGGCAGTGCAAGTAAATAAGCATACATAGGCCTTACTACTTATAGGTACTTCCTCATCAGGATCTTGTTCATAAATTTCATAAGCGCCGGTCATGTCGACACCAACACACTGGAGTGGCCTACTAAATGTCACCCTTTCAGCAGGTAAGGGAGGTACTGAGGGTAGTGTAAGAGGAACACGAAGCAATTTCCTACAATGCATGCAAGAATGAACGACAGTTTTGATGTGTTGTCTTGCTGGGGGTAACCAAAAAATTTCTCTCAATTGCATAATGACAGTGTTAACACCAGCATGGTGATATTTTTCATGACACTGTTGAATCAACAATTTAGTTAAGGCACTCTTTAGGGGTAGGAGGATAGGTCTTTTCATGCTATCTGACAATGATGCATTTTTCAAACGTCCACATGTCCTTATCAAGTTATTAGAATCTAGATACAAACCCAGTTGATTTACAAAATTAACTGTGTCATTTGACACATGGTACGAATTACCATCACTTAAATACTGTAACAGTGTAGGATAATGCTCTTGCTGAGCAATCTTAACTAATAAATGTAATTGTGACAATGATGCAGTAACTTTTCTCTTAAAACTCTGAACAAAATTTATCACAATCTGAACAATTCTTACAATCTTAGGTACAGATGAATACTGAGATGTGTCCAATCATGGAACGACTTGTTCTACTGCCATTGGCTCAACTAAAAGTTCACCAACAGCAACATTTTCTATCTCAAGGTCAGGTTGATGAGGATAGTCTGAGAGATTAGTAATCCAATCAGAGCCAAGCATCCATAAAGCTAAAGTTACACAATTTACTGAAAGTGATTCCAAGTGTAAGTATATCTGCAGAGTTGTCTTTGGTGGGAACATTACTAATTTTCCAATTTCTCTCTCTGATCTCGCTAACGCGATTGCGCACATACACATCAGTACTTTTGTTATTATTAGCCCATGATATCGACACTAGACTGTCTGACCATAAGGTGCAAGAAGCAAACCCGAGACTACTAACTTGTATTAAAGAGGAGGCAAATTTACTAGCAAAATTCAAGGCTGTGAGCTCCAGCTTAGGGATAGTAAGTTCCTTGACAGGAGCAACTCTAGATTTTGATAATATCAAACATGATGTCTGAGATTCCATACAAACTGAATAGGCAGTAAAACTAAATGCTCTCTTGGAAGCATCTGAAAATACATGCAATTCCTCATTTACCTGGTATAATTGCAAAGCGTGGAAAATTCAAATCAGGAGCCTTAGAAATATTTTTGCATAATTCATAAAACTCAACTCACAACTCCCTTTCAAGAGAAGTGTCCGAAGAAAGTTTCAAACTCCATAGCTTTTGGATAAAAATCTTAGCTCTAATGATTAATGGATTAGTAAATCCTAAAGGATCAAACAAGGAAGAGACCAATGATACCACCTTTCATTTACTAAGACATTCATGCCTTGGTGGGCTCTGTGGTTCATTGAAAAAAGCTTTACTCTGTTCAAGATACTGTTTAATCTGACTACTAGGTTTAACAGAGAAGACATCACTTACAATATTCCATTTTAAGCCAAGAACATTAACACTTTGCTCTGAGACATCTGCATCAATTGACGAGTTGTACTGAGAAACATTGCTAAGTCCATGTCAGAAGTGGCATATTTGCATCTAAAAGAATTTCATTAGTAATGGGGTATTCATTAAACATTTGTTCTACAGAGTTGTAGGTGTGGGAAAAGTTATCCACATAAAAATTAGGTATAAGATGTTCAGCCAAAGGATAGGTGTGAGTCTGTAAGTGATGAATAAGAGTATGTTGCAACAGGAATGGGCTACATGTTGCGCTCAAATAACACTACTTTTAATATGATAAGTATCTACTTCCTGTAGGGCAGAGTCTCTAAACCAAAGAAATTTGGTAAAATCACGATGATTTTCATTAATTCCAAGTCTTAGAAAGGCTTTCGAAATGTCTGATATATAAGCAAAGGGGTTAGTTCAAAAACCTATTAGGTGATTCATGAGTTTTCTGGGTCAATGATGGACCAGTAAGCAAACAAGAATTCAATGATAACTCTTCTGATGACCGACAACTGGATGCATTAAATACAATGCGTAGGTGAGTGGTAGAGGAATCCTTCCGAACTCCATGGTATGGAAGATAATGACCATGTAACTGTTCATTTGCTGGTTCTATAAAATTGAGAGAAAGATTGTTAGAGAATATGCAATTATATTATACAAACAGCTTTGGGTTGTGCTCCATGACACATTTGAGAGACATAAGTTGTCCGAATGCTTTCCGATAGCCTAAAGATGGACGCAGCAAGTCTGACTTAAAAGGTGAATCTACAGAGTATTGATGTGGGTCTACATCATAATGTATACTGGAATCAAACTTCTCTAACGTCAATTTCTCCTCAGGAGAATAAGTCTCAGGAACAATACCTATTGTATCCAGTTTCCATTGATTGGAAATCTGGTCAAACTCTGTTTCTATAACAGGTGTACATATACACACACATACTGTATGATACATATGCATAGACTGATCAGTGTGATCCACCAACTGAGAAGACCACTGAGGTAACGGTCCAAAAATTATTGACCCAGCACTACAGGAAAGTAGTTGTAGGTTAGCACACTTGTGTTGAGAACTGACAAACTTACCATAATTATTTGCCACAATTATTAACCCAATTCCTGCTACAACATCATTCTTATAATCATCGGCAAGTTTAATGTTGTGAGATCGTAACATGTTGGCAACTCTAACAAGACCAGGGGTATGTATGCAATGGTTTACACTGTCGTGGGTGAGAGCTCCAATTGTCACACAGGTATGACCCAAGCGAACTTGAACATTTACTACATCGCAATTCAAATGTTGAACTTCGCTATCAAGAGGAGAAACATATAAAGCAACATGATCTATAACAGGTAATATAAGTTCATAAGCAAGATCTCTCTGAATGAAAGTGCGTTGTAGACCTATGTCAAGAAAACCACGTGTGATTCTTTGCAAACCACCGCCAGACAGTTGTATGGTTGCTGTAGGTAGTTTAGTATCTAACAATGAATGAGAAGAATTTGTATTGAGAATATGTACAGTTGTATTAGAAAAACAAGCTTGAGCATTTGAGTTAGGTTAGGAAACAGATACAGTACCTACATTTTGTGATGCTCGAGTCGAGATAGGTATTTGTGTATTTCTTTCAAACATGGAAGACCCAGCTTTGCTTCCTACCATAGCACTGGAACTCAAATTACTATTTGCATTAAAATGAGGTGAAATTGAAGTTACGGGGCGTGTGGGATTCTGTGGTTTTTAACAAAGTTTAATGCACATAAAAGTATGATGAGTATTTGAGCTACAATTACGACATTCAAATTTTCCACTACAATCACTGGCTCTGTGTCCAGATTTTAAACAAATAAAACAAAGGTTAAGCACACTTACTCGATTTCGTCTACTGTCAAAAGTTGGATAATCTGTACAGTGTTTAGAACTGTGATTTTTGCCACAAAAAACACAAGAAACATTTTGGTTTGATGTACCAGACTGTATTTATAACAGCAGACTTAACTGATTGTTTAGGACTGCACAACTTAGTATGTTGACCCTTTTTTACCTTTATTAATGACATATTTTTCTTATTAGACTGTGGATCAGATTCAACTACAACCTTGGAAACAACCTCAGCTTTGTGGCTACCACTTTGAGGCTGCATTTTACACAATTTCATATGCTCTCTTATCTCTGAAAGTCCATCTGACAACCGCTCATATGTAAATTTTGTGCACTTACAGCGGTTTGCCAATGCACGGAAAACAATTTACTAACTAGAGTGTCTATAAAGAAATTATTATCAGTATACTAAGGTTCCAATTTTTCCAACTGTAGAACTAGTTTTTCATATGCTAATGTAATCTCTAGAAGGTCGTCATGTTGATGACGTGGTACTGGCAAATTCTGTATTTCTCTTGCAAGCTGCGCAACCATTCTGTCTGATCTACCAAATTGTTTTTTTTTTCAAAAGTTTTACTGCAGCTTTATAATTAGCATGTGTTACAGGAATACCTTCAATAGTTTTAAATGCTCTACCTAATAAATGTGAGCGTAAAGTAGTAAACTTGACTACATCATCCAAATCAATTTGAATATCAACCAAAGAGCTAAATATTTCCCAAAATGCTGACCACTTTGAGACATCACCATCAAATTTTGGGATTTCTATGGGAGAAAGCTTAGGCTTTGGAAGCGAGTTCAATGGATGAGTACGAGAGGGTATAGGTACAGATGTGGTCACACTGGAATTGTCATCTTTAAGCTGTGAAACTTGGTTTAAGAGTTTACATGCTTCCGTTTAAGATGACGAAAATCTCGACTAGCTGACAAATATAATGATGTGTCATCTATAATGTATACTTCATATTTATACCAAGTATCTAAATAGAGGTCACATTACGTTTTTAGTTCAAAGTATGCTAATTGCAAAGAAGAAATTGACACATTAGGGTCAATAACAAAACTTCTGACAGAAGTGACAGCATCATTTAGTATTTCAGTTTGACTAGTAGATATGTTGTTACTTCTGATTCGCAAGTCATAGGCACTATTAATTACCAAGGGATCAGTATCTGTTTGTGACATTTTGAGTAGCTTAGGTACACAAATTCAAATTTATCAATCAAATAAATGCAACAAAAATAACACAAAACTACAATAAGCACAAAAATACACAACGTATTAAAATTTTATACTTAAACCAACAGCGTTCCACGTGGTAATGCTAACTTTCAAGGTGCCTGACAATAAGAGGCAAGCAGATTATAGTTGTGCTGATGTAATACCGTCTGATGGCCAAAAAAAATATACCAACATAGGCAGTAGCAGTGTAAGACAAAGACCAAGATCATAAATTAATATAACAAATAGGAAAATACACATTAATACTGAAATAAATGAGTGAACCAGAACATCCGGTTTGAAGGACCAGAAAAAATTGTAAGTATAGTGTGGTGAACACTCTAGTCCTTTACTGGCTCAAGCTAATGAACTAGGCAACATGTATCCGAGACTCCTCTCCCTCTCTCAGAATCAATACACCTTGCATACTATTTTTTAGGGAGTCAAACATCTCAAAAATATTTTGAGGGTATCAGGTTTTATATCTTCTAGGAATAGCCTAGGAATCTTTAGTATTTAGTGGACTGTATTTAATTTTTAGGGATCTGGTGAGCATACCAAAAAACGTTAGGCTAGCCTGTGATAATCATAGATATTGAAATTACACAATATGGTAGGCCTAGCCTAGAAAAATCCAAATATATTAAATGAATGGTCTATGCTACTTACACTAGGCTACTGGAATCAAAATTACACATTATATAAAAAATATCATATAATGTAATAGAAAACAATTTATAATTGGCATACAAAAATACAAGTAAATAACAACTTGGATTATATATAAAATGACACTTTGTCCTTCAAAAATATATTGTTGCAAATATATAAAGAGGTATTTAACAGCATAAATGCAACAAGGATAAGGAAAACTTGAAATTATATAATATTTTTCACAATAAACCACTGCAGCCTAGGCCTAGTGTTCCTTTCTAGGCTACAAAACAGTATCATCAACTGAGCCAAAATCACAAAATTTGGCACACTTATGTAGGCCACAAAATCAACAAGATCAAGTGTCATAGATTACTGAAAATATTAGTGACACTCAAAACACAAAGCAACAGAAGCATCCCAGCTTGAGCAGGATAGGATAGCATTGAGGCCTAGTCTGGAGAAGATAGGCCAGGATAGCCTATTGTTCATATGATAGCCTAGGGTATTGTTTCTTTACCATATATACATATATCAGACGGTATACATCAACACTCTACCATGTCACTTTATATTTTAACTTATTAAACTTATTTTGATAGGTGATGGGTAGATCTAAGCTGGTATTTCACAGATTTAGTGATTTTGCTCTTTGGCCATGACTCTTTCTCAGAGCCGGGGAAAAAAGTGGCAAACTCTCCATCTGTAAACAAGAGTGTATCAGTGTTTGAAATGGTTACAAATGACTTAAGAAATATTCCAAGATAACTTTTTTATCATTATCTTACCAAGCTATAAACTGTTAAATCTGCATGCCTCCCTTACAATAAACTACTGAATTCTAAACATTTTATAAATACAAAATAAAGATACATATAATATTCAGTTACGAAGTCATGATCAAAATACGAACATGAAAATTTAGCGTCTGCATACAAATAAGTTGTGGTATTTTTTTTTTATTAAAATTAGATAACAAGAGCAAGGGAGTCTCAGATTACAAAAATAGAAAATTAAATAAATATAAACAAGCAAATGTACAAATCTGAAACCAGTCTTATTTATTTTCATTGGGATGGAGATAGCACAAACAAAATCAAGGGTTCTCTGTGACATCATACCTGTTGACCTGAACTTTTCAGGACAAGTACTTCACAATTCTTTCAAAGGCTTTTGACATAGTCTGGCAAAAGGCTCTGTTGACCAAACTCCCTGCCTATGGCTTTACACCTTCTTTCTGTTCTCTGATTTCCATTTTTCTTGCTGACCCCGTTTTATATCTGTAGTTGTTGATGATACGACATCTAGTCCTTTCTCTGTTACCAGTGGTGTTCCACAGGGCTCTGTTCTTTCACCTACTTTGTTCCTTTCTTCATCAATGATCTTCTACAATCCTCATCTTTCTCTCTTCTTCATACCTTTGCTGATGATTCTACCCTTCACTTTTCCTCTGCCTTTTCTTCACAACCTTTATCTGTTTCTCATAATCAATCTCGTATCACTCTTTCTTCTACTCTTAACTCCGACTTGCAGAGAGTATCTGAGTGCGGCACTCAAACATTAGTTAAATTCAATGCCTCCAAGACACAGTTTCTGGCTATGTCTTTATCTTCTTCTCCTCCTGAAAACCCTGTTGTCTTTGAAACTAATGAAATTTACCCTCTTAACTTTATCAACATATTAGGAATCCATATAGCCTCTAACTTGTCTTGGAGAAATCACATAACCCAAATTTCTAAATCTTCATCCAAAAAATTGGGTTTTTTGTTTCGTTTTCGTCATTACTTTTCCTCTTTGCAGTTACTAAAAATTTACAAAGGTCTTATCCGTCCCTGCTTAGAATACTGCTCACACATCTGGGATGCTTCTTCTTATACTTATCTTCTTGATAGGCTTGATTCTAAGGCAGTCAAACTCATAAGTGATCCTTCTCTTACTTCTAATCTGTATTCTCTCTCTCTTCGCCGTAAGGTATCTTCCCATTCGCTTTTCTATCGCTACTACTTCCATCGCTGCTCTGATGAGTTGGCGAGTTGCATTCCTCCCCCACTGTCGAGGCCGAGTAAACATTCGCCAAACGGCCTCATCTCACAGGTACCGTGTGGAGATTTATAGCTCGCGGATTGGTCGGTGCAGCAACTGCTTCTTCCCATCTCCCTCCAGACTTTGGAACTCTCTTCCTCCTTCTGTTTTCCCTAATTCTTATGACCGTTCTTCCTTCAAAAAGCAGATCTATCGACATCTCAGAGAATAGTCCTCCATATCTCTGGGTCCTCTATACTCTGAATGTTTTTTTTCTGTCTGTTGTTTTCCTTTGTGTGACATTACCTCATCTCTGCCTTGTCCTTAACCTTTTTCTTTTCCTTTGTCTTGGTATTTTCTCGTGGCCGGGCCTTTATTGATGAGGGCAGTTTCTGCTTGTCCTGGTGTCACACTCATAAAAAAAATATTAGCCTGCAGGTTAGTACAGTGGTAACACGCTGGTTTCGCATTCACTAGGTCGAAAGATTGGTTTTCGTCCAAGGCCGAGAGTTTAAACTGTTTCCTGGCAGGTACTGCTGTGGTTGGGCACCACAGTGGGGTGTTGGGGCTTGCGCTGACGGACGAATACCAATTGTATTGTAATGGAAATAAAGGCCTACTACTACTATTATTATTATTATTATTATTATTATTATTATTATTATTATTATTATTATTATTATTATTATTATTATTATTATTATTATTATTATTATTATTATTATTATTATTATTATTATTATTATTATTATTATTACTGCAAATAGCAGGTCTAATTAGCAAAAATAATAGACAGATAGAGCAAATTTTCTTTTAACATATGAAAGTAGACACGTTAAGAAAAAATTTCCAATACTTTCTATCAACAAAATAATTTCTAAATAAGTAATTATGGTGTCATATTCAGCACTACAATGTAAGATTTTGTTTTAAAAATTAAGTTATCAAAATCAATAGTCTTTGAAACTTGTTTTTTCTCTCGTTCTGTGTCACTCAAGCTTACCCACATACCTACGAGCACACCTACACGTCATGATAAATCTCTACACAAAGTATACTTTTCTAGCAAGTGCTCTTATTAAAATTGGAATTATTATCTAATTTTACGCTCCTGATGTAACACATGCTATTAATATTTATGATATTATGTTCGTTCGCATACTGATATCACACATTGACCAATTTAATTATCTATCTATATACAAAAGGCCTTAATCTCATTTATAAAAGGGTGGGTGAGTTAGAGCAAATCCCTAACATGAGTTTCTCATAAATAAGCCCGTTATTGCTAAAAATGCTTGGTTATTAAGGGGTGGAGGGAATGGCATTCATTTTAACAAGAGATATGTCTCTACAACAAGGTAGGTATTCCTTTAGATTTCCTACCTGGATTTGTTTTAATGTTCAGATACACCTAGATAAATACTTCTTAAGATCTTCTACCTGGAATTTACCTCTTTTCAAAGGTCATTTATATTGACTCATTTATATGAGAGAAAGCAGTTATGTTGAAAGAGCTAAACCATAACTTAGAGAAAATAAAAAAAAGATATATAGACTGAAGTTGATGGAGAGAGAGATGTCGTGGAAGATAAAGAAAACCATTTGGCACTGTTCTTTTCATATGACTGAAAATAGAAAAAAGAACATTAACCAAAGGCCCTACCTTGCAGCTCCTCCAACTCTAACAATACAAAGAAATTATTATTCAAAAGACAGGCAAATATTTAAGTATAGTTACGACACAAATCCAAGCAGGCATAATATATTATATCTATTTCAGGTTATTCAACCTAAGTTAATGTACATAGTAATTTTGCCAGGGAGATTTAACAATGAAACTTAAAAACTTAACTAAGTACACAAATGCATTCACGCAAGCCAATAACCAATCATATTATTACATAAAATTCAGAGAACCAAGTGCATAATACCACTGTCCAGCAATCTATTGTTGCAACGTAATTTAGTTTAGAGTAAGTAGAATGCTTTCATTCCTAGCATAGCAGTTAAGCTGTAAGGTTTGCTTTTCCTTTAGACCTATATAGCTGAGATTCGATTTAATGTAAAAACGAAGCCACGAGTAAAGTTAAGAGAAGATATATTGTGAATAATAAGGAATTCAGATATATTGCGTTCATTTCTAGTATAGCAGTTAAGCTGTAAGATTTGTATCTCATTTAAACCTTCAATGCATCTTAATTATATATATGTATATATATATATATATATATATATATATATATATATATATATATATATATATATATATATATATATATATATATATATATATATATATATATATATATATATATATATATATATATATATATATATATATATATATATATATATATATATATATATATATATATATAGATAGATAGATAGATAGATAGATAGATAGATAGGTAGATAGATAAACATATAGATTGACAGATAGATAGATATGCATAATTTAAAATGACTATGATATTGATATTATTGTTTTATATATCTACAGCAATTAAGAGACATTAGTATTCATAAAATTTAATATGTATGTTTGCAAGCCCTCCATGATGGTTTCATTAAAATCAATAAAAATACGTGGGGCTGTAATTATAATGAGCCCGAATGAGTCTGTCAGTTTCGAAATAAGTAAACGGCTGAATAATAAAACATAAAAGAGCTCATTAAGTGTAAATCGTAATTCTTAATTAGGAGAAGTTATCCACGTGGAAAAGTGCCAATTATTTGAATTGATGGAGGCATTATAAATTTTAGGGATATATAATATCACCAAAATATGATAATATTTTTTAAATTTTTCGCTTTCCTTTTTCAACCAATACAAACAAATTAGTGACATAATTAGGATGCTTCGTTTTCATTTGATAGTAAAATATTTCACATTAATTAACGCTAAGAAAAGAAGTTTCTAATCAGATAAAGAAAAATAAAAGATTTATAATAATAATAATAATAATAATAATAATAATAATAATAATAATAATAATAAACCTTTATTTCCATTTCATTACAATGGGTATTCGTCAGCCAGGGCAAGCCCCAACCCCCCACTGTGGTGTCCAACCACAGCAGTTCCTGCCAGTAAACAGCATAAACTCTCGGTCTTGGACGGGAACCGATCTTTCGACCTCGTGAATGCGAAGCAAGCGCGTTACCACTGTACTAGCCAGCAGGCTAGGAAAAAGACAGTTTGCAAAGAGATGGTTTCATAGATGAGCTTCAGTAGCATAGGTTTCTCAATCAAGTCAGTTTCATTTCAGGGATGTCCACGTAACAGGGGTGACGCATCTTATATATATATATATATATATATATATATATATATATATATATATATATATATATATATATATATATATATATATATATATATATATATATATATATATATATATATATATATATATATATATATATATATATATATACAGAAAAAGTTGGACTGTAAATTATATGTAATTTGCAAAATGTGTGGGAACATTACTAAATCAAAAGTGAATAAAGCTCCTGTAACTAACATGATGGTATTTAGTTGCATGGATATTGGTGCAGGTTTCGATGGTGTAAAGAAATTGTTGTCAAATCTGAGCATGAAACCACTTGACAAGAAATATACTGAGCATTAGAGAACCGTAACTGACGCAGCTAAATACAAAGCAAAGAACGTTTTATAAAAGAGTGCTAATGCAGTGAAGGATTAATATAAAGAAAAACTGAACATACTGCCTGATAAAGATGGGATAGTGAATGTACAAGTGACATATGATGGTAGCTGGCTGAAAAGAGGTCATACTAGCTTTCTTGCAGTTGGTGCAGTGGTTGAAGCCGAAACTGGTCTAGTATTGGATTATGAAACAATAAGTAAGTACGGTGAAAAATGCACAATAAAGTAGAATTGAACAAAAGGTATGAATATTACTGAGAAAGAATTTAATGAGTGGTACGATAAACATAAAGACGTGTGCACGAGAAATTACACCGGAACTTCCGGTGGAATGGAAGCAGCTGCATCAGTGGCTATATTTGGCAGAAGCTTAGAGAAAAAACTATGCTACACTGTGTTCATTTCAGATGGTAATAGTATGGCCAGATATATATATATATAAATATATATATATATATATATATATATATATATATATATATATATATATATATATATATATATATATATATATATATATATATATATATATATATATATATATATATATATATATATATATATATATATATATATATATATATATATATATATATATATATACATATATATACATATATATACATATATATACATATATATACATATATATACATATATATATATATATATATATATATATATATATATATATATATATATATATATATATATATATATATATATATATATATATATATATATATATATATATATATATATATATATATATATATATATATATATATATATATATATATATATATATATATATATATATATATATATATATATATATATATATATATATATATATATATATATATATATATATATATATATATATATATATATATATATATATATATATATATATATATATATATATATATATATATATATATATATATATATATATATATATATATATATATATATATATATATATATATATATATATATATATATATATATATATATATATATATATATATATATATATATATATATATATATATATATATATATATATATATATATATATATATATATATATATATATATATATATATATATATATATATATATATATATATATATATATATATATATATATATATATATATATATATATATATATATATATATATATATATATATATATATATATATATATATATATATATATATATATATATATATATATATATATATATATATATATATATATATATATATATATATATATATATATATATATATATATATATATATATATATATATATATATATATATATATATATATATATATATATATATATATATATATATATATATATATATATATATATATATATATATATATATATATATATATATATATATATATATATATATATATATATATATATATATATATATATATATATATATATATATATATATATATATATATATATATATATATATATATATATATATATATATATATATATATATATATATATATATATATATATATATATATATATATATATATATATATATATATATATATATATATATATATATATATATATATATATATATATATATATATATATATATATATATATATATATATATATATATATATATATATATATATATATATATATATATATATATATATATATATATATATATATATATATATATATAATATATATATATATATATATATATATATATATATATATATATATATATATATATATATATATATATATATATATATATATATATATATATATATATATATATATATATATATATACGTACATACATACATACATACATACATACATACATACATACATACATACATACATCCATGCATACATACATACATACATACATACATACATACATACATACATACATACATACATACATACATACATACATACATACATACATACATACATACATACATACATACATACATACATACATGCATATATGCATGCATACATACATACATACATGCATACATACATACATACATACATACATACATACATACATACATACATACATACATGCATGTATGCATGCATACATACATACATATATACAAGCATATATATATATATATATATATATATATATATATATATATATATATATATATATATATATATATATATATATATATATATATATATATATATATATATATATATATATATATATATATATATATATATATATATATATATATATATATATATATATATATATATATATATATATATATATATATATATATATATATATATATATATATATATATATATATATATATATATATATATATATATATATATATATATATATATATATATATATATATATATATATATATATATATATATATATATGTATTATCGATTAATATAATTGGTTATAAATTATATACACACATACATCCATACATGTATGTATGCATATGTGAATGCATGCATAAATACATACATACCAGTAATAGAGATCACGTCTATGTCACTTGCGTTCCCAATATAAAATGTGAGATTTAGTCTTGGATGAAAGAAATGTAGATTTCATTTTAAAATTCATGAGGTTGGACCCAAGGTACGAAACCAAGGAGAATATTGACCCAAATCTTGCCCATGCTAATGTATTCTTTGCTCACCTTCCTACGCATAAATTTTCCAAAAGTCTCAAGTATTTAGTGATTTACATAAAATATGATGACTGTAAAAGGGTGAGATAGCTGGAAAGCAATTATTTTTTGCTCTTTGTCATATTTAGCGTCTGACCTGAGATTGTTATCTAATGTGACAAATACTTTTTTATTATTTAAGTTTTGAATTCTGGCCCAAATATTACATATATTCTTGAATGTAACAGTACAGTAAGTACATGTTACAAGAGAGGATGCGGCTTCCAAGTCGTCAAAATACAATCTTTAACAGCAAAGTCAGAGCCTTAATGAGAATATTAATTATCGAAGCTAATTTCAAATAAACAATACTACGAACACAGAAGAAGGCAACTGATCGTTCTTTTATTTCTGCCTTGTCCTTAACTGCTACTTTTTCTTAAAAATTCTCTTGTTGGAAAGACCAGATGAGGGGAATATCCTTAGCCCGTCCCGGTGTCACACTCTGAAACCAAAAAGATTCAGTTATCGGGAGACTGGTGTGCTCCTGGGTTTGGTCGTGTTCCCTCAGGGTGATAGAGTTCATTCGCCCTTTGCATTTTGCATATTATTTCCGTCTCTCTTCTGCCTAGGCGGAAAAGAACAACACAAGCATTATATTCACCTCAGCCGACTAAATGAGTGGTTTAATCTGAATAATATCCTAAGAGCAGCAACACAAATTCCTTTGTCTATTTATATATAATAAAATCAAGCAACAGAGTATTATTAGTGACTACATTGCAATATTAGGCGGTTTCACAAAGCATATCTCACTGTGGACAGAAATGTACTTTTGTGTAACAAAAACTTTTTTTTTTTTTTTGCTGAAGGAAATTGAGATTTTGTTTTGGTTAGATATTTAAATTGTTATGAAAATTATTTATTACGAAGAAATAACTTGTCTTATGAAAAAAAAAAATACCATTTTGCAGTGGAAGAATTTTTGCTTTGCCGTAGGACGAAATATACTTTTTTTTTCTTTTTTAGTGAACATAAAGTTAACATTTGCTTTAAAGAAATGAAGTCGCCATCTAAGTTTGTATGCATAAGCAAAAAAGTATTCATGTTTGCTCTAGTTAATCGCATTTATAAAGAAAATATCATTACAGCATTTAATGAGATTCGTAGTCAGACTAATATTCTATATTAACAGGATCAGGAAGATACTCGCAAAGACCTATTACAATCATTTATAGAAAAATTAAAACATATGGTGTGAATATGAGGTTTTTTGCCACTATGGCTTATTACACTATATCTAGAGAGAAAAACTTTATTTCAAGCAAAATGGAAACTCACATTCATATGTAGGATAACCCTTAAATTGTTTTGTTTATAATATAAGCTGGTTTCGTTACTTTTTAGTGTATACAACAAAACATTATTATTCATTACATGATTGCCCAAAGGTGAGTATCAAGAATTCTTAGATACACCATGAAAGACTTCGAGATATAATAGACATACAAAACATGGTGTAGACAAGAAGACATAAAGACGGTTGAAAATGGCAAGGGATAAATTTGGAATGTCTGAGCAATACCGAACTACCACTGGGTGGAACACAAAGGCTTAAGATGACTGAATAGCATGTAAGCTGCTAGCATGACCAGAAAACAATTTAGGTAGGAATATATAATTCAATTCCCAATTTCATTCGGGCCATGAAATAATCAATTAAGCAAATTACATATTTGAAAACATGAATAATTTTTCACCCCGACCGGGACTCGAACCTAGGACTTATGATTACTAAATCAAGGCGCTACCACTACACCACAGAAGGTTAAAAGGAATCCAACCTTATAGCTTATATCTGCTATATTTAGGAATGAACGCATTCTAACTGAATGCCACTATGTTCATATTACAGATTCCCCAACCTCACTCGTGGCTTCATTTTAGCATTTAATTCAATTCCCAATCTCATTCGGGCCATGAAAAAATCAATTAAGCACATTACATATTTGAAAACATGAATAATTTTTCACCCCGACCGGGACTCGAACCTAGGACTTATGATTACTAAGTCAAGGCGCTACCACTGCACCACAGAAGGTTAAAAGGAATCCAACCTTATACCTTATATCTGCTATACTTAGGAATGAATGCATTCTGACTGAAAGCCACTATGTTCATATTACAGATTCCCCAACCTCACTCGTGGCTTCATTTTAGCATTTAATTCAATTCCCAATCTCATTCAGGCCATGAAATAACCAATTAAGCACATTACATATGTGAAAACATGAATCATTTTTTACCCCGACCGGGACTCGAACCTAGGACTTATGATTACCAAGTCAAGGCGCTACCACTACACCACAGAAGGTTAAAAGGAATCCAACCTTATAGCTTATATCTGCTATACTTAGGAATGAACGCATTCTAACTGAATGCCACTATGTTCATATTACAGATTCCCCAACCTCACTCGTGGCTTCATTTTAACATTTAATTCAATTACCAATCTCAATCGGGCCATGAAATAACCAATTAAGCACATTACATATGTGAAAACATGAATCATTTTTTGCCCCAAACGGGACTCGAACCTAGGACTTATGATTAA
>JAXCGZ010002493.1:0-22500 GCA_037179515.1 Halocaridina rubra
AAAGAGGTAAATAACTATGGTTAGGTTAGGTCATACTAAGATTGGTTATGTTAAATGTGAAGTAAGCACTCATAAGGTAAGTTACATGAGATTGTATTGAGGTCAAACTTAGGTCAGAATTAGGTACTAGTCAAGTTCAAAGCTAAGTAACTTTGGGTGGGGTAAATATGATATACTTATAATTTTATGTACTCGCCGTTACAAACTGGTGGCGTCCGTGACATTGAGGCGTCAGGTTAAGTGCTCCCGGCCCTCCACGGTCTGAGATTAGCAAGAAGGCACCGTCCTAGCCCTTGGTATGAAAGGGAGTCTGTGACGTAAAACCTATCATATCAGTTAAACTAACAGGATTAGATGATTATATAGAGGCATATCAGGTATATATAAGTAAGAATTTACATTAGGTAAAGTTTCATTTGGTACTCTTAAGATGCCCAGTTTAGGTAATACATTCAATTTACTTATATCCTTTGTAATTTATAGAATAAAGTATCACTGAGGCCACTCTCAGGTCTTGAATATATAATTAGGTATAGTAAGGTCAGATTAAACGAGGTTAGGTTAGGGTAATCTGATTAAAGTGCTATTAGTATGAGCTGTTCTAAATAACAGTTTAGGTAAACAATGTTATATACAAATTATTAGTTTATTACTTAATACATTAAAGATAAAGATAACCCCTATAGTCACCGTGGCTCAAGCGGTAGCATCCGCGACTCTGAGGCGTCAGGTCGAGGGTTCGCGCCCCGTCACGGTCTGAGGTTAGCAAGGGCATGCACTCAGGGTAAGGATTACATCTGCCAAAACAAGTCCTTCGCAAGAAGGCAACCGTCTTAGCCCTGGGTAGGAAAGGGAGTCCGTGACGTAACACCGGAACGTTAAAGATAACCCTGCATTTTATTGGTCATACTACGTTCACCAAGTCTTTCATAGCTCCGCCTCTTGCGTCACACATTTTTCCTGTACGTGAAGAGATGACTGATTTTTTGTTGGTTTTAATGGGTTTCATTTCAAGCGTATAAGCTTTCTCTTTCATGCAATTGTACCGTTAATTTATCCTGAGTTATGACGGTTATTGGTTAGTTAGCACTGAAAGAGCTGGATTAATTACTCTCATAGCACCTAGCTCAAATGTAGGAGTTTATTTACAAGGGTGAATGACTTATGATGAGCGACCCTGTATTAGTGGAATAGTCTTTGCTCATATATATATATATATATATATATATATATATATATATATATATATATATATATATATATATATAAATAAATAAATATATATATATATATATATATATATATATATATATATATATATATATATATATATATATATATATATATGCGTTCCGGTTTTACGTCACGGACTCCCTTTTCTACCAAGGGCTAGGACGGTTGCCTTCTTGCGAAGGACTTGTTTTGGCAGATGTAATCCTTACCCTGAGTGCATGCCCTTGCTAACCTCAGACCGTGACGGGGCGCGAACCCTCGACCTACCGCCTCAGAGTCGCGGAAGCTACCGTTTGAGCCACGGTGACTAATATATATATATATATATATATATATATATATATATATATATATATATATATATATATATATATATATATATATATATATATTTATATATATATATATAAATATAAGAACAGAGGTAAGCTACTAAGGAAATATGAAACAACGGAGCGCTGAGATCTTTCAGACAGTATTTCAGTCCTGAAGATGGACTAGAATACAATTTGAAAGATCTTAGCGCTCCGTCGTTTCTATACTCCTTCGTAGCTTACCTCTGTTCTATATATATATATATATATATATATATATATATATATATATATATATATATATATATATATATATATGTTCGTTCCGGTTTTACGTCACGGACTCCCTTTTCTACCAAGGGCTAGGACGGTTGCCTTCTTGAGAAGGACTTGTTTTGGCAGATGTAATCGTTACCTGAGTGCATGCCCTTGCTAACCTCAGACCGTGACGGGGCGCGAACCCTCGACCTGACGCCTCAGAGTCGCGGACGCTACCGATTGAGCCACGGTGATTATATATATATATATATATATATATATATATATATATATATATATATATATATATATATATATATATATATATATATATATATATATATATATAAGGCACCACTGGGAAATAGACAAAAACAAGACTATGGGCTTTCGAATAATGCAACTGCAGATCCTGAGGGCAGCTGAGTTCAATATGACTGAAGTGTCATGGAAAACTTTGGAATCAAAACATACTTGCATTCTAAACGAAATTTATTCAGAAATAAATAAGCAAAATGTAATGATCTAAATCACAAAAATATCACTCGATATAAAATTTCTTATGTAAAGTTAAAAAAGGCATTTGCTAAAACAGTCACAAAACACTAGCTAAGAAACTGAAAAGGGTCCTTCGCAAATATAATTAAAAAGGGTTCTTCATCAAAGTAACCACAAGAGTCTTAATAATACAATTAGAGTTCTTTAAAAGGCAAAGCTTTCTCACCAAAAGCAAAGCACGAACTTGATATTTTTTAGGAATTAAATATTATAATGTTTCACTTTATAAAGTTACTTATTTAAATCCAATTTTTTTTTTTAACTATTAATCTCTGTTTAGTGGGTGGACACAGACAGAATGTGGCTTTGGAATGAAGGTTGGCTACTCTTCCACTGGCCCATAGTGGGCTTGATCGTGGATCTGTAAGCCCAGTAAAGGAATATTTAGAAATAATAATAATTTTTCCTCCATTTCCATAATTTACATCCAGATATATGAAACTCTTTAGACTGATATTTGGGCAATTGATTTTTTTTAGTGATTCATGCATCTAATTTATATATTCCTGGACTAAAGTTCAATTTATCGTTGACTCGTGTTAACGACATTTCCATTATCTTTCCTTTTTTCCTTGATATTTACAAGAGCAAATCACCTCCGAATTTTCCCCAATTTATTTTCCCCTTTGTATCATTTATATGGACGAAAAAATAAACCGTTTGATTTTTCTCCCCTTCTTTCACAAAATTTATATTGCTGTATTCTTTTCTATAATGTTTTACTTGCCTGACCTATTTATGTATGTGTGTATATATATTTATATGTGTTTGGTTCGCATATATATATATATATATATATATATATTATATATATATATATATATATATATATATATATATATATATATATATATATATATATATATATATATATATATATATAAACTTTAATAGGACTGTCCAGGACAGTTCGATGTTAAGTCTTCCTTTAGTTACGGTTATATTATATGCCTACATCAATACTGAAAATTCTTGGATATTCATTACACATCTTTTATTATCCCTTTACTTCTGACAAGTCATTACACTCTTCATCTCTGTTACATTTTACTTAGTGTATTCTTCGTGCCCAGGCTTGGTGGGGGATGTTTTATTTTTTTTTATTTTTTGGCCCGTCCTGGTGTCACAATTATAAAAAAAAAATAATAATTATATATATATATATATATATATATATATATATATATATATATATATATATATATATATATATATATATATATATATATAGTAAGGAAGCCCATCAGTGAAACAAAACTTATAAAACAATGCTATATTTCGGATCCTAACTGGATCCCTTCTCAAGCACAATTGTTTTATAAGTTTTGTTTCACTGATGGGCTTCCTTACTATTTAGTGCTGTATGCTAACAGTTTGTACTATATATATATATATATATATATATATATATATATATATATATATATATATATATATATATATATATATATATATATATATATATATATATATATATATATATATATATATATATATGAGATACGACCGATGTGTTTGTACTGATAAATTTTCACTACTTTTCTCTCATTACCATTAGGCTTATTTCATATATCAGACAAATTGGATTCATAACATTTCGTATAACTTGATTCATAATCAAATGAGCGTTGGTATTTAAGTGGATGGAATTTATATAGGGAATGTAATATCCAAATTTAGAATTTGTTCGCTAGGATTAGTTTATTCTTTATATTATACAGGGTGTCCACAAAGTCTGGGTTCATAGGAAATTTCACTATGCAGAGCTATTCAATCGAGTTCACGTGAATTTTGTAAAGCGCATCAAATTATGCATTGAAAATGATGGAAATCATATTGAAAATATTATTTATTAACATTGGATTTAAATAAAATTGTTTTGTTTTAAAAGTATGTGTTAATCTCCTGTGTACCCAGACGAAGTCTGGGTACACAGGAGATTAACACATACTTTTAAAACAAAACAATTTTATTTAAATCTAATGTTAATAAATAATATTTTCAATATGATTTCCATCATTTTCAATGCATAATTTGATGCGCTGTACACAATTCAGGTGAACTCGATTGAATTGCTTTGCATAGTGAAATTTCCTTTGTACCCAGACTTTGTGGACACCCTGTACAGTGTGAGAGGTAGGAACCGCAAGCGGAAGTAAGGATACTCGAGGTCCATCCGAGGAAAAAATTCTGGAGACTTGACAATAATGAGAATATAAATATTTCTGGTGAACGTGATGGTGAGATGGATATTACTCATCTTAAATCAATTTTATACACTATTATTGCATCACTCATTTGATAAGGCTTAAAGTTGTACGAAACTATGAATCCAAAATTCTCTGACTTTCTATATGATAACTATAATAATGAGTGGTAAGTATTAACAAAAACTGAAAAATTAAGTAAGGTATTCACAAGGTTAAGAAGAGGGAGCATATCTTACTGGATATATTTAAAAGAACTTTACTGACAAACCTTAAAAAAAAAAAAACGCGCATGCGCGCGCGCACACACACACACACACACACACACACACACACACACACACACACACACACACACACACACACACACACACACACACACACACACACACACACTCACACACACATATATATATTTATTTTTATTTATTTTTTTAATTATTTTTATGGTTGTGTCGAGGGTCACTTTTCACGAGCTCCTGAACAAAAAATGTGGCCAGAGGGAAAATGAGAAAATACAAGAGAAAAAAACGAAGTATGTTAGGTAACTGAAAACTTAATACACAAATAAAGCAGTCTTATTTTGAGAGAATTCAGAAGTATGCTTTGTATTATTATTATTATTATTAATATTATTATTATTATTATTATTATTATTATTATTATTATTATTATTATTATTATTATTACTATTATTATTATTATTATTATTATTATTATTATTATTATTATTATTATTATTATTATTATTACTATTATTATTATTATTATTATTATTATTATTATTATTATTATTATTATTATTATTATTATTATTACTATTATTATTATTATTATTATTATTAATATTATTATGAACACTCAGTCTATTATTAACTGGTTAGTATTTTATGAATGTGATTATCTCCTTTCATATTTGTTTATATTTTACTACTTTTTCTCTCGTTATTATTGAAATTATATTGAAATTATATTTTGGATTTATAACGTATCGTATAACTTTATTTGCATCATCAAATGCGCGATAAAAATTTAATGGACGGATTTATACATGATGAGTAATATCCATCTGAGTTCTTTACGTTCACTAGTGTTATCTTATTCACATTATTGTCTAATTCTCAGTGTGCTTGTAAGGAGTGTTCATGTTTTCTTGTTTTACTGTATAAACGGTTTATTTGTTCATGTTTTTTTTTTAAGATTTTAATTGTTTTCTGTCTCATTATCTTCTATTCTTTTCTCTGTATATGTCCTTACTTTAATTCTGATCTCTCTCTCTCTCTCTCTCTCTCTCTCTCTCTCTCTCTCTCTCTCTCTCTCTCTCTCTCTCTCTCTCTCTCTCTCTCTCTCTCTCTCTCTCTCTCTCTCTCTCTCTCTCTTTTATCTTAGAAATCCTTCTTTTAGTTTTCCTTTTTCTCTTGAGCGGGTATCCAGACAAAAATGAAATATTAAAAAAAAAAAACATTAAATGCTAAAAAGTAAAAATATAAAATAAAGACTTTAAAAGAAAACTTTGTTGCTCAACTTAAAGTTAACTAGATTTTGCTATTTAACTTCAAAGATATTTTTCCACCTGGCTAACTTGTCCAAGTTTTTGGAAAGCTTTACACGTTCTCAGGGTGCCTCTCTCTCTCTCTCTCTCTCTCTCTCTCTCTCTCTCTCTCTCTCTCTCTCTCTCTCTCTCTCTCTCTCTCTACGCGATATGAAGTTTTGCCGTTATCAAATCACAGGATTTTGTTCCATTATGAACCGAAAACCTCAAATGGTGTACTCATTAAGCCTTTTAAGCGGACAGGGCTTAATACCACACGATGGATGCGACTACCTTTTCCTTATCCTGCTGGCTAGTACAGTGGTAACGCGCTGGCTTCGCATTCACGAGGTCGAAAGATCGGTTCCCGTCCAAGACCGAGAGTTTAAGCTGTTTCCTGGCAGGTACTGCTGTGGTTGGACCCCACATTGGGGGGGTTGGGGCTTATCCCGGCTGACGAATACCCTTTGTATTGTACTGGGAATAATGGTTTATTATTATTATTATTATTATTATTATTATTATTATTATTATTATTATTATTATTATTATTATTATTATTATTATTATTATTATTATTATTATTATTATTATTATTATTATTTTTATTATTATTACCTCCTGTGAGACGTCAAAGAAGAAGGGGAGTGGGGGGGAGAATAACTTCTCCCCAAACTGTTTTCCTTTTTTGATGTCGGCTACCCCCCAATTTAAGGGGGAAACAGCCAAGGTATATGTATGTATGTATTATTATTATTTTTATTATTATTATTGTTATTATTATCATTATTATTATTATTATCCCAGTGACGTTATAACGAGAAGATGATGGGCAGACCAGTTTGTGGATTCGAATATGGGACCTCCAGGATGGATGATAGGAGCTTCTCCACTGAGTTAGGGAATTTTGCTACTGTTATTTCATATGTTAAAAATTGACCCAGTTATTAATATTTTTATTTGTTTATTTTTCTAAATTCATTTATATATTTCTGTAGATGACATTTATATTATTTATCTGTTTAATCATTTATGTTATTTCTTTTACATTTTATTTGCCACTGATAATCCCCATTTTGTTGGTGGACACAGACAGATTGGAGCTGGGGAATTAAGGATGAATACCCTTCGTAATGCTTTCTTTCTTTTTTCTTTCTCTTTGTTTAGTGTTGCTTGAATAAGTTTTGTAACCCTTGTGCATCTGTCCCATATATTCCACAAGGACAATTTTTCTTTTAGGTTAGAGATATTATAATTTGTGTATTTGGGGAGTGTATATTATTATTATTATTATTATTATTATTATTATTATTATTATTATTATTATTATTATTATTATTATTATTATTATTATTATTATTATCATTATTATCATTATTATTATTATTATTATTATTATTATTATTATTATTATTATTATTATTATTATTATTATTATTAATATTATTATTTTATATATCGCCTCCATGAATGGAATTTTCATCTTCATTTACCTTAAAGTATGGCTTCCTTTCATTAGGAAGCTGCATTTCTTATAGTATCTGTAACATATTAAATTTGTTTACGTCATACTTACCAATGTAGTCTTTAAAATAATCAGTTTCCTCTTCTACACGACAGAAAAATCCACTTAAAATTCTTGACACAGCAAGTAACTCTTTCTTTTCAGTGTCACCTTAAGAGTTTGGATATCTAAACCCATGGATATATTTTTATAAGGATATTGCCTGCACATAATAACAGAAGGTCAATAAAAGAACGATTGCTTAATAGTTTCTGTATTTTCAAAGTAAAAATATATGAAGTTTAGACACCATGTAAAACCCATTTTCAGGTTAATTTATGGCATTTTGCCTTACAGTTTTGTATTTATATGTATTTATTTATTTACTTATTCTTTATTTTTATTTTGCAGTATATATTTTATGCCATCATTTCTAAGCTATGGAGAAACTAATGTACTTACTTTCAAAGGCATAGAGTATTATGGCTTCATAAGTTCCATGAGTAACTACACTATTAAGTTTTAATTAAGTTCTACATGACTACTATTACACTTTAAAATAAGCATATATATGTGTTTGTTTGCTATTATTGATATATAATTATACTATAATATATACAGCATATATATGTGCGCTCTAACAATCCTATATGAAGCAAAGAAAAAGACTTTGATATAATTTCTAAGGTGATATATACTGTGGAAATACACGTGCAAATGCACAACCTTGTTTACTCCCACATTTACACTGACCCGTTCGCTCCGCCTAGCTACGTAGCCCTGTGCTTTACGTAGCTGGTGATTGTTTATATATATATATATATATATATATATATATATATATATATATATATATATATATATATATATAAAATAGAACATTAAATTGTATAAAGAATAAAACTTGGTAATTCTCTTTTATTTTTTTCTTTCATGAAATGGTTAGTTTTGGGTTGGGCTTAACCATTTAGCCCCCAAATGCAATTCAAACATGTTATGAAATAGTTGGCTATAAAACCCTGCCAAGAAACATCTAAGTTATCTCAGGTTCACATTGTACTCCATTTTACTTCTATCGTGTGGTATATATATGTGATTTCTGTATAGGACTATAGAGTTTGCGTTCTTCTGCTATTGTTTTTATGATAAAAAAATAGTTTATGAAATAAAAGGGAATTAGTTGTTCAGTTGAAACTTAATTACCGTTTTCACTTAGAAAATAATATTCCTAATATATAAACTCTACTGTAAAAATATTTCAACAATTGTGAAACGTACTGTTTAACATCTTAATCTGATTCGGATAAAATATCGATATTAACTTTTCTTTACTAATATATATATATATATATATATATATATATATATATATATATATATATATATATATATATATAAAACGAAGCATTAAGTTTTCAAAATCTATTATTATTATTATTATTCTTATTATTATTATTATTATTATTATTATTATTATTATTATTATTATTATTATTATTATTATTATTATTATTATTATTATTGTTATTATTATTATTATTATTATTATTATTATTATTATTATTATTATTATTATTATTATTATTATTATTATTATTATATTTTGCTTGATTATCATTGAAATGGTCTTTTTTACTTGTTTATTGATTTACTTTCCTCTTGCAATTAATATATTTTAATTTACGTTTTTATTATTATTATTATTATTATTATTATTATTATTATTATTATTATTATTATTATTATTATTATTATTATTCAACTTCTCTAAATATATACATTTTGAGGGCAAGCTTAAAGAGTTCAAAGTAAAAATTATTCTTCAATAGTCCTGTTGTCACTCTTCGTTGTTTATTATCCCCGGTAAACAAGCAAAGAGTAAACAGGAGTAGTTTGAAGGGGGTGTAAATGTAAATGAAGGGTCGAATCCAACACCGTAATAATAATAATAATAATAATAATAATAATAATAATAATAATAATAATAATAATAATAATAATAATAATAATAATAATAATAATAATAATAATAATAATAATAATAATAATAATAATAATAATAATAATAATAATAATAATAATAATAATAATAATAATAATAATAATAATAATAATTGAACATTGAGAATCGTCTCTATATCTCTTGCAGCAGAAAACGGAGGGCCTTTCTTTACCTGGTCATTTTATGATTAGGTATGGTGTTGCTGACTTACAGAAAGAAGAAATTGAGAATGAAAGAGATAATTGGATGGCAGAGGGATTAACTAGATTTCAGAGGGAGAGATTATCTTCACTAGTGGACGCTGGGAAGGATTATAATTGCTTGACCTTTATTATGTTTTAAACTTCCAAAAAATGACTTTTGACGAGACATAAACAGGGCTTCTTGACTGATGAGTTGGGTTCTTTGGAAGGTGAATCTTGTTACTGTCATGGAAACTGACTTTTCCTATTGCAAAAGGGATTATTCCATATTTCATCTATTTTTCTATATTACATCATATTTTTATCTTCATTTTACAGCATGTTTATTTACACATGTTAAATCCTGTTTCTTCCTTTTGTAATACATCAGGGTTGTTTATTCTTGTCTAACTCACATTTAATCTTATGTTTAACATTACAGCTTTTTCTTTGCCCGTGTTTAAGGAATATTTCATGTTTTTTTCTAAATCAGAATTTAATAATAATATAGGACTATATTGCTAAAATAAGTATAGACTGTGTTATCAATTAACTGCCTGTCATGACTAAATTCATTAAATTCTTGACACTCCATGGCTAGTCATTGTCTTTGGTCCGATATCTTAAACAGTGTAAACCTAGGATACCGTATTGTTAGTTAGCTAGACACACACAAATGGACTTCATAAACGTATCCTAGCCATACACAGAACAGCGTCAGATGCGTTTATGAAATTTATTTGCGTGTCTAGCTAACAAACAATATGCTTTCCTAGGTTTACACTGTTTAAGATATCGGGCCTTTATCTATATATACTAGTTTTCTTCATATCAGTAATATTATGAAAGCATTTAACAGTAAGAATTGAAGAAACTTCTCTTTCATGCTTATATCTAAATCACTAAAGTGCCTATCTAGAGTGTAAGAAGCTATGCTACGAGTAGTGGTTGTGTGTTTTTACATGATACACTTAGGATAATGACATTTTGTTTTCATAAATCATGCATTCATGATTATGCAGTTCAGTCTATGAATGACCGAGCAAGCCAGGAAATAGTAACCAATATATATATATATATATATAATATATATATATATATATAATATATATATATATATATATATATATATATATATATATATATATATATATATATATATATATATATATATATATTACACGCTTGTGTTTAGGTCAACACTGTGCTAATTGAAATATTGAGAGGTTTATATTATATTCCATTAAGTATAATAATACTTTCAGTGATGTAACCATAACCCAGATATATAAAAGAGATTAGGAGGACAGGTGGAATACTGTAATCCTGTTCTAAAACCTTCAGTAAATTTCTAATAAGAATATTATATCTTAGTCATAGCTTTGTGATCTGTAGTATAAGCTCCCAGTCAATCGTATACATTATTCCTAAAATGAACTCGTAGATGACATAATGAGACAGTCTTACGATGAGGAGACGTATATAAATGGCGAGAGCAGGATGGCTCTTTTCATCGTTTCAGAGTATTTATCTTGACCTGAGATCCTCCTGCCAATCGTTTGCTTCATTCCTCAATATGTAACTGGCATCTTGTGACTGAGAAAAGGATGAACAGACTTTACATATTGGTTGAAGAAATCCTGAACAGAGCACCCATTCTGTTCCACAGTCTTGGTCTTGATATTAGATCTCCCTATCAGTTGCATACTTTATGTGTCAAATGAAAACGTAACTGACGTCTTATGACTTTCTTAGATATGAGGAGATTTCCAAGAATATTTGATAATATTGAAGGATAAAGTGACTCTGGTCTTTTCTTTCTGAAGAGGATCTGTTTCACTACAGTACTGTCTTCAGGACTTTCACTGCATATAGAGAATGCTTTCATGAAGAGTTGAAGGAATCTGTGAGATAACATGAGGTCTTCCATCCATCGTATTCATCTTTTCAGCTTTGAATTCTATACAATACTTTGATCCGATATACTTGTACTGCTCATAGTCTTTGATTTCAGCAGCATGAAGGGAAAAGTACCAAGAATACCTGAACATTTTCCGAGTACAGGTAGAGAAAACTTCTCAAAGCAGATGAAAGAACCTTTGGGAGAAAACAGAATGCCTCTCATCTTTGTTTTCTATAGTGTCAGCATAACTACAGATCTCACATCGAAATCACTTGATTTTCTACAGCACGGAGAAAATACTTCTAGTATGCTTATCGAATTTCTAGAAGTGGACAGGATGGCTTACTTCTTTGTATTCTATTGTATAAGACTATAGGTATTCATGACTTATGTATAATTCATTTGCCTAACTGTATTATAGATAACTTGCCAAAACATTTAAGGTATATCTGGGAGAGGACATGTTTGGTGTATACATCGTATGTTTTAGTTTGTTGAAATTGAGTTATAATTAATGACAACGATATATTATACGAGTATTCAGCCATTAAAAAGCACAGCTACAATTTCTGTGATGCCATGACCAGAAAAACGAGGCTGGCCATAATAGTTGAGGAATCTCCATGCCCAGACGTGGTTGCTCCATTGCACCCTTCGTAGTCGTCGCAGCTCTGAAGGCAGCCTTTGACGTACCTATAAAGGTGCAAAAGTAGAAAAAAAAGAGGGCATTAGAAAAGATTAAATAAAAAAGTATAATTTCACTTCACGAAGTTTATCATATAACATGCCGTTTTGTTTCTATAAAACGCTCATTTATATTCGTAAATTTATTTTAATTATTTCTGACTCGTCTTTGAATAAGATAGTTCATTTTAAACTCTTTCAAGAAATCCACAAAAATCATTGACGTCTGTGGTAGAAAATAGAATTTAAAGCAATTATAATTATTATACTCGGAATATGCTTTTGAACTTCTGTTGCCTGGGAGGGAGTCAATATAATTAGTTATTGCTTAGTTTTACGCCATTAGATTTTATTGAAGATTTAGATTACGAAGGAAATGGTAAAAGAAAATGGAAATCTTAGTTGTTAGGAATCTTATTTTTTTTTATTTTTTTTATCTAAGGGCTCATATGTAAATAAGAGTATATATATATATATATATATATATATATATATATATATATATATATATATATATATATATATATATATATATATATATATATATATATATATATATATATATATATATATAGACACACCTTTAAGAATAAAAAAAAATCGAACATTCTCATGATGCGTACTAAATTGGTTTTACTTAAAAAACTTAAAATATAGATTAGTAGTTGCTTATTTTCATGCTGATATGAACTTAAAAAATATATATTTATCCTAATATGCATATTTGCATGCAGGCATGCCCATGACATCCACAGTACAGAAATAGGGAAGATGCATCATTCTAAACCGCATTTTCAAAACCTTGAAGAAAGAGCATGTTAACACCCTCTTTGCATGCATTTCGCACACCGACAGTCAACTCGAAAATTCCAAAAACATGCAGGAGAGTGTTAATGCTAATGAAATCTCTCTTTAGTCAGGTCCTAGGTTTTATGCATTTTAAGTATATATATATATATATATATATATATATATATATATATATATATATATATATATATATATATATATAGAGTATATATATATATTTTCTTTCTTTATTTATTTTTTCCTATACATATTTTATACCGTATGGATAATTTGAGATTCTGTTTTAAATATGTATTTATATCGACATACTCTAATACGATTTCAGTAGCAAGATTATGATTTGTTTTATACATATCCCAGTGCTCGAAGACTATGTATTTTAAATATACTTAAGTAGCGGAGGAATAAGTCATTTTGAATATTTTTCAGCAACTTGGCTGTGATCTATTGTAATTATATCACAGTAATCTGGGTATGATATATTTAATACATGTACTAGTAATTTGGATATATGTCGTATTTATATTTCAATTACTAGAGTAATAGTTATTTTATTAAAACTCCTTTACTGGAGAATTCTTTTTTTTTTCATATATATTTAGTGACTAAGGGCCCGATTTCTTAAACAGTGTAAACCTAGGATACCATATTGTTGGTTAGGTAGACACACAAATGGATTTCATAAACGCATCTGATGCAGTTCTGTGTATGGCTAGGATCCCGTGCTGGATCCTAGGCCCGATTTCTTAAGCAGAGTAAACATAGGATACCATATTGTTAGTTAGCTAGACACACACAAATGGATTTCATAAACGCATCTGACGCTGTTCTGTGTATGGCTAGGGGAATCCTAGCCATACACAGAACCGCGTCAGATGCGTTATGAAATCCATTTATGTGTGTCTAGCTAACTAACAATATGGTATCCTATGTTTATACTGTTTAAGAAATCGGGCCTAGGATCCGGATCCCCCTATGGGGGATCCTAGCCACACACAAAACTGCGTCAGATGCGTTTATGAAATCCATTTGTGTGTGTCTACCTAACCAACAATATGGTATCCTAGGTTTACACTGTTTAAGAAATCGGGCCTAAGATATAAATTATTTTAGCCGTATTTCGGGAACTGAGACATGAGTTTTTTAGTATATTCTATTAACTGAGATATGCTATATTTCAAATATACTTTAGCACTTTGAAATAATATGGATACTGTATTATATAATATGAATGACTTTAAACTGCATGGGATGAATGGAATAGTGGTTTTATTACCATACATATTTTTTTTTGTTTAAATATATATTGAGCTTATTCTTGCTAAGACTTTTAGACTACTTAACTTAGTTTATTATTTTATTAATTTTATTTTTTTTATATTTTTACATGTCTATATTATTTAACTGATATCGACCGAGAAGCTTTTTGAATATACCGTTGTATAACGTATAGCTTGGGTGTCTTTGTTTTAAAGAACTTCTTTCTATAGAGCTGGGATTCAGCATGGTACAAAATCCAATTTTCTATTTTTCAAATAAGCGCCAGTATTCTACTTTATTTGCTCGCCAAGCTAAACGTACTCAAAAGTACATTATATTCCTTAAGTCTTCTCCCGAAGAAAGATTATTATTGTTCGTAAATGAAAGAAAATTTCACTCAATTGATGTGCATGTGTTTCCAAAGGAAAACCAGCGCTCCATAGTAATATTCTACTACACCTATTCGTTAATAAAGTTTTCCTGGGTAGATTGTCCATCCTATCTGCAAAGGTATCGCATACACGCAAAGTCTTGACAACAGATATAATCATCTTAATGCCATATGTGACGTGCACTATGATGGCAGGGTAACCTTATTTCTTCGTTGTCTGTAGATCACTCACATGAACACATTTTCTTGCGGTATGTAACCTATCTTAAATCTTAACTTGATCTAAATGATAATCTAAGCATAAGGTTAGGTTAGGTTAATATATATGATAACCATAAACTGTTTATGGAGAAAAAATGACCTCCATATAACAAAGGAGTATCTGGTTAACTTCTAAAATCATTGAAAGTGGCGCATTGCCTCGTTCTTAGCAAAAGCTTATCCAATATTCTTTGTGAGCTTGTACCCCACCCCTGTACTTTTTCTGAAAAGTTTTGCAACAGCTAAAAAAAAAAAAAAATGTCTTCAGCAAAACACAAGCAGAAAGTCTTTATTGAGAACTAGTTTTCTGGAGAGGACTTTTTGGCACTGAATTTTTTTTGTCTACTCTTATTTATAATATTTAAATAATTCTTCAGTGTATTGCTAATCTTTCTTACGAAGCCAACTGGAAAACATCTTCCTCTGATGCACCTCAGCACTTAACCATCTAAAGGGATGCCTTACATATTGTTCAAATCCAGTGACCACTCGAGTCCATGTTGTCAAGTCACCCTTGAAAATGCCTGAATACTCAGTTTTGCAGTGAGACTAGATGCATCTATTGCTACATCATATGTTACATATTAAAATAACATCTTTAGAAGAATCTTTTAATACTGAAACCCAAATCATCATAATGTTTCTGTTGATGAAAGCTGTCCAGGGTGTTTTTTTCGAAATCAAATCCCTCATTAAAAAATAATCCTTTGTTTCAGTCCTAGCTGAATATTGTAAAGGATAACATGTGATTAAAAGTATCATTAAGGCAACACGCTTATCACAAAATATCTTTTGCTGAACATCATGAACTTTTTCACTGAACATCATAACTTTATTTATTGTCCTTTGATTATATAATTGAAGAAAAACAAGTACGGTGCAAACGAGCCTGTTTCGTGGAGACTTTTACAGCTGCACCAGATACAGTGAAGAGATGCTTATAAGTGGTCAGAATGCCTTAAGTGGTATTGCGAACTTCATGTACTATATATACAAGTTGCAAGGAAGCTTTCATGGTTGTCAATACTCCATGTTGCATGTGATGCTCCGAAGAGAGGCTGATAAATGTTCAAAGGAATTTGATTAAGCGTTACCGCACACTGCATTTACCGTGTATTCATTTGCCGAAAAGCTATCATGGCTGTCACTTTCCATGTATCGTGTTTATTGAACCAAACAATTTTTTTTTTCATGCCAACCCCGAAGCTTTTTTTAAGGCGTGTTGTTGCTGTATTCGTGATATATATTGTAGAGATACAGCTCATGAATTGTCTAGGTACAGGGTTATTCATCCTATACCATTAACATGTTCGTATACTTTAGACGATATATTAAGAAAACTGGACAGAGGGTACTGGCATATCCTGTATGTTGTGTTTTGATGTTACGAGTGTGCGTTTATGCTTTACTTCATTAAGCAGTGTAGAGTGATTCTTTTCCCATTTTACCCTAGACTTCTGACCCACACAGTCAATAATTATTCCAAGTTAAGTTGATGGTCCCAATTACAATGTTTAGTTACAGTTGTGCATTTCTGTGCTGAATTCTTAATGGTGATTAATGCTCTCTATTCTTTTTTTAATTTAATTTAGCGTCAGTCTTCAGTAGTAAACGTATTTTTCTAATGTCTTTTGACTTGTAGCCTATAATAGCTTAAAAAAATTTCCAACTGAGCTAATGATATCAAAAGTTCAAATTAACACCCAGTAACAATAAATAGAGTGCATTTTGCTGTAAGTAATGATGGGTGTTAAGCCTTTATTTTTACTTTTATATAATGACGATAAGTTTTGAGGCTTAATATTTAAGATATTATACTTAACGGTTAAATATTTACATAAGTACATAGAATTACATAAAACAATATATATATATATATATATATATATATATATATATATATATATATATATATATATATATATATATATATATATATATATATATATTCAGATAAGCAAATTACATATGTGAAAACATGAATCATTTTTTACCCCGACCGAGACTCGAACCTAGGACTTATGATTACTAAGTCAAGGCGCTACCACTACACCACAGAAGGTAAAAGGAATCCAACCTTATAGCTTATATCTGCTATACTTAGGAATGAACGCATTCTAATTGAATGCCTCTATGTTCATATTACAGATTCCCCAACCTCACTCGTGGCTTCATTTTAGCATTTAATTCAATTCCCAATCTCATTCGGGCCATGAAATAATCAGATAAGCACATTACATATGTGAAAACATGAATCATTTTTTACCCCGACCGGGACTCGAACCTAGGACTTATGATTACTAAGTCAAGGCGCTACCACTACACCACAGAAGGTAAAAGGAATCCAACCTTATAGCTTATATCTGCTATACTTAGGAATGAACGCATTCTAACTGAATGCCTTTATGTTCATATTACAGATTCCCCAACCTCACTCGTGGCTTCATTTTAGCATTTAATTCAATTCCCAATCTCATTCGGGCCATGAAATAATCAGATAAGCACATTACATATGTGAAAACATGAATCATTTTTTACCCCGACCGGGACTCGAACCTAGGACTTATGATTACTAAGTCAAGGCACTACCACTACACCACAGAAGGTAAAAGGAATCCAACCTTATAGCTTATATCTGCTATACTTAGGAATGAACGCATTCTAATTGAATGCCTTTATGTTCATATTACAGATTCCCCAACCTCACTCGTGGCTTCATTTTAGCATTTAATTCAATTCCCAATCTCATTCGGGCCATGAAATAATCAGATAAGCACATTACATATGTGAAAACATGAATCATTTTTTACCCCGACCGGGACTCGAACCTAGGACTTATGATTACTAAGTCAAGGCACTACCACTACACCACAGAAGGTAAAAGGAATCCAACCGTATAGCTTATATCTGCTATACTTAGGAATGAACGCATTCTAACTGAATGCCTCTATGGTAGCGCCTTGACTTAGTAATCATAAGTCCTAGGTTCGAGTCCCGGTCGGGGTAAAAAATGATTCATGTTTTCACATATGTAATGTGCTTATCTGATTATTTCATGGCCCGAATGAGATTGGGAATTGAATTAAATGCTAAAATGAAGCCACGAGTGAGGTTGGGGAATCTGTAATATGAACATAGAGGCATTCAGTTAGAATGCGTTCATTCCTAAGTATAGCAGATATAAGCTATAAGGTTGGATTCCTTTTACCTTCTGTGGTGTAGTGGTAGCGCCTTGACTTAGTAATCATAAGTCCTAGTTTCGAGTCCCGGTCGGGGTAAAAAATGATTCATGTTTTCACATATGTAATGTGCTTATCTGATTATTTCATGGCCCGAATGAGATTGGGAATTGAATTAAATGCTAAAATGAAGCCACGAGTGAGGTTGGGGAATCTGTAATATGAACATAGAGGCATTCAGTTAGAATGCGTTCATTCCTAAGTATAGCAGATATAAGCTATAAGGTTGGATTCCTTTTACCTTCTGTGGTGTAGTGGTAGCGCCTTGACTTAGTAATCATAAGTCCTAGGTTCGAGTCCCGGTCGGGGTAAAAAATGATTCATGTTTTCACATATGTAATGTGCTTATCTGATTATTTCATGGCCCGAATGAGATTGGGAATTGAATTAAATGCTAAAATGAAGCCACGAGTGAGGTTGGGGAATCTGTAATATGAACATAGAGGCATTCAGTTAGAATGCGTTCATTCCTAAGTATAGCAGATATAAGCTATAAGGTTGGATTCCTTTTACCTTCTGTGGTGTAGTGGTAGCGCCTTGACTTAGTAATCATAAGTCCTAGGTTCGAGTCCCGGTCGGGGTAAAAAATGATTCATATATATATATATATATATATATATATATATATATATATATATATATATATATATATATATATATATATATATATATATATTGTGACGAAGGCAGTTAAGAGTGAATATGCATGCATATGTGGGCGTACTTTTATTTAAGTGGTTACACATGTTTTTTGTGTATGGAATAGCAAAAACAAGATTTTTAAGTAGGATTCTGAAAATATGTATTTCAGGATTAAAATTTACAGAAGTACTTTCAAATAATGTACAGAGTGGTGCTAGTACCAGTAACAACGTGCGGTTTATTTGACTTTACTGAACATGTAGTTTGTGAGAAAGTAGCCACGTGAGATGAAAGCTTTAGGTGTGTATAGGCAATAACATACAGTATTGTGCAATTAATTCCTACGAAGGTTAAAGTTCTGTCTGTGTCTTTGAAATAATGTATAGAATGGTTTAAGAACAGCTTCTGAGGGTTAACAAACATTAATTGTGTACATGAAGTAATATAAAGTATCGTGCAAATAATACTTACTAGGGTTAAAGGTTTGTCTGTATTTATGAAGTATTGCATAGGATGATGCAATAACCTCTTCTGAGGTAATTTATGTGATGGTGAGAGAAATATGCCGAAAGTTAAGAGGTGTATCTGTGCACTGTTAGAAATAAAACATATGTTGCTGCACGACATAAACCCTTAAGTATTAAATGCTTTTATTAGTGAATTTTAAGAAAAGCTGATGGAAATTCGCAGATATTAAAAGTTGCTTTTGAAAATGGCCAAGCAGTATATTAACATAAATAGTATAGTTGATTGACTTCTATGATTTGATGACATTATCTGCTAATCTCTTAGAAAAGCTCAATTTATATCGGTTATGTAATCTATGAGTAGTCTTAATTATAATTTGCTTGAAGCTTAGAGGTTGGCATTTTAGTTTTTTTCTTTGGAAATGAAGTGTTTTGTAATCTACACTCTTCTTACTTATCCTGAAAGTAGAAGCCACCACAGTGGGACATGCGGATGATCTCCGTATCGGTTGTCAGAGTTCCACTGTCTAAAGCGCATGACCGGATCGTGATGCTCTCCCCTGAATCATCTGGAAGAAACAGAGCATACTCTAAAGGATAGAGTCCTGTTATTTGGAATCCTCTCAGTCGCATTTTAGCATCGCGCATATTGGGGCCTGCCATCTGTTCTTCCTTTCGTGTAGCGCTCAGTTTCTTGTATCATGGATTAAGTTCTTTATTAGGCTCTAGAAATACAACTACTGTCTCTAACTGCTAATATAAGAATTAACAATGCATCCTTCATGCTCAAGCATTCAAACCTAATATCTGTAAATCCTAAGAATACTAATCTAAGCATAGAAACTTAAAATACAGGATATATATATATATATATATATATATATATATATATATATATATATATATATATATATATATATATATATATATATATATATATATATATATATATATATATATATATATATATATATATATATATATATATATATATATATATATATATATATATATATATTTGTCTTGTAGCAGCATCGACATCACTCGCGGATTATGTTCTCCTTTGTTGTGTGATTGGCATTGAAGTCGCTTAGAGAAAGTGGTGTACATGAGATGCATATGGATATCGTTTACCCTTTCGTCACGTTCAGTATCATGTATTCTTTGTGTTAATGCTTTCTTTAAGATGTATTAAAAAGAATATTAAAAATAAAAATATGGTTTTGAGGCATATAATGCTTTTTATTAATGTAAATGCTTTTTTGACATGTTTGCTAGATTGTTTAAGCTGTCATAGTATATATGTAAGTAAGTAATAATAATAATAATAATAATAATAATAATAATAATAATAATAATAATAATAATAATAATAATAATAATAATAATAATAATAATTTTTGCCCAGTTTTGTCACTAATTTGCAGCCAAAACAGTATTAACTATAAATACTTCTATGCAGTCAAGAATATGTAGCTAAACTAGAAATGGGACCATGCACTTTGAAAATGCACTTAAGTAGCTTAAAGATCAAAACTGAAGACTAATATCACAGCTAATTTACTCGGGTGTCTTCTCAGAACAAAACTACTTATCGATATGCACAGACTGATTGATCTAATAATCATTCTCTTTTGACTAGAAAACTGTCTCAAAGTAAGATTGCATTCATAAAAACTTTGTTAGGAGATTGCTACTGATTGAATCAACTTGTTATGATGAGCTTTTACTAATAAAGATATACTATATTTCAGCTCATTAACTTACCTCATAAAGAAAAACACCTAATCTAAAATAAGCAGGTCTGGGGAAAGGACAATTCACTATTGAGGAGTTGGCGACTGTCTCAAGATGATGTTGGTAAAGATATTTACTGTTATTTATGTAGTGTCATGATCTTTAATCGTCAGGTAACTGCAGTGATTTGGCTTAAGAGTGTGAAGGTGAAGTGCCTGAGGAAATGGTTTAAAGAGCTTGCTATCCATTTTCTTTAATGTTATCTTTATACTATATCATTAAAACAAATATAATTTTGACTTATGCATAGCAAATATAGACTTTATTTTGACATATGTGTTTTTTATGATATATGTTTTAGATCTTTTGTATATTTATTGATATATTTGTATTGTTTAATTTAATCATATTATCATAATCAGGCATCTGAATAAACTGTAATTGTTATTGGGCCAAACTTTCTATTGGAGACAAATGTACAAACAAATCTCAATAGTTATATAGCGTTAGCTAATACCCTTTTTGAATTTTTTTTTGCCAGGCAGTTTAGAGATGAGAAATGATTTACAGCTTCGAATTACAGAAGAGTCCAGAAGACATATGCCCTATTTCTTAAGCAGTGTAAACCTAGGATACCATATTGTTAGTTAGCTAGACACACATAAATGGATTTCATAAACGCATCTGACGCTGTTCTGTGTATGGCTAGGATACCATGTGGGATCCTAGCTATACACAAAACCTCATCAGATGCGTTTATGAAATCCATTTGTGTGTGTCTAGCTAACTAACAGTATGGTATCCTAGGTTTACGCTGTTTAAGAAATCGGACCATAGTGTTGTCCTTTATGTGCATTTCGCTATAAAATATTGTCTGATTATCGTCTCCTTTCTAGATTGTACATCTTTCTCTTACAGGAACGTAATCAATAACAGTAAGAGAAATAAAATTAATTTGTCTTTGTAGGGAAGTAAAATGAATGTACAGCTCAGTTTTTTTGGCTACAAATGACATTGCAGTAATGTGTTGCCATTACTGAAACCCAACTGAATGTCTTTTCTTAAAAAACAGCCTTTAAATACTGCACTAGATACTAGTCCTGAAATAACATGCCTGAAATGATTCAGGTGTTTTAATTATTCACTAAGCTTCAGCTTAAAGTAACCTAACGGAATGACTATATCAGTTTCAAATCTTATTTTGATTAGACAAAAGTCCACAGGTTGTAACTGCTGTAACAGACTGTTGTAGCAGAGTACATTGACAAGATTTTGATTTTTCTAATTCAACAGATCCCAGATTATGGCTGCAATTCT
>JAXCGZ010002493.1:27500-40000 GCA_037179515.1 Halocaridina rubra
CATTGCCAAGGAGTGTCATACAGTGCCAGGGAGCGTCGGACAGTATCATAAAATGGCAAATATAATTAGGGAGTGTCTGACTATGCCTAGAATTGCCAAAGAAGTGTCAGACATATCCAGAATGGACAGTGAAAGTGTCAGGAAGTGCCAGGGTGCGTTAGGTCTAGGGAGTGTCTGAGAGTACCAGGAAATGTATGTAAGTGAGTACAACACAATTCCAGAGGGTGTCGAGATATCAATGGAATATCAGGGAGTATCGGGAAGTACCTTGGTGTGCCAAAGAGAGAGAAAGAGAGTGGTACCTCTAGGAATTGACAGGGATTGCGGAACGTCAAGACTTACTAGAGATTGCTAAGGAATATCGAATATTTCAGGGAAACACCAGGAGGTGCTAGGGGGTACCAGGGGATGGGAGAGACAGGTAGTGCCAAGGATTAATAGGGACTATCTGCGAATATCATGGACTAGGAGGGAGTGCCTGACAGTATCTGGGAGTTCCAGGCACTACCAGGCAATACTAGGAAGCGCGAGGCAGTGTCAGGGAATGGTAGGGAGCGCCAGGAAGGGGGCAGATAGTGCCAGAGGGGGTTATAAAACTGCGTATATGTCAAGGATTATGGGAAAGCTTCGATAATTTCACAATTTATGGGGGTCACCTAAACCCCTCTTAAGAATCACTACCGAATTTTCCTTGCAATTTCAGGATGAGTTTCGGGTTAGGAAAGATTTAATGATATGTCATAATAATAAAATTGCGCGTTCGTGCGCGCGCACACACACACACACACACACACACACACACACACACACACACACACACACACACACACACACACACACACACACACAAACACACCTTCACAGCTCAGTGGCCCGAAGTGAAATTTGAAGCTTTGCCAACATTTATTGGGGCTATAAGAAGAAGTTAGTGGCTTCCTATCTTGCGGTAGCTAACTCCTCTTATTTTAGCAGGCTCTGCGATTTACACAATTAGATGTCTTACTTTCAAAGTGGAACAGTGTCTTTTAATACAGGCTTTAATAAATGCAATAATTGGCACTTTACACACACACACACACACACACACACACACACACACACACACACACACACACACACACACACACACACACACACACACACACACACACACACCTTCACAGCTCAGTGGCCCGAAGTGAAATTTGAAGGACGTAAGGAAATACTTTTTCAGTGTAAGAGTAGTTGATAATTGGAATTGGCTAAGCGAGGAGGTAGTTAATGCTATCTCAATCCATAGTTTTAAGGACAGGTATGATAAGTATCACTAAGTATAAAATGGAACCGATCAGGAGACGGGAAGATACGCGCTTTGGGCTCTTTCCCGTAAACACAATTAGGTAATATCACACACACACACACACACACACACACACACACACACACACACACACACACACACACACACCACGAAACTGGTGCCAGAAATACGCAATCTCAGTTATGATGAGAGGCTGAGGGAATTAGACTTACCATCACTCGAAGCTAGAAGAGTGAGGAGGGATATGGTGACAGTCTTTAAATTCCTTCATGGTTATGATAGAGTGGATAGGGATCGATATTTTGATATGGCTGGCTCTAGAACTAGAGGTCATAGTTTGAAGCTTCGTAAGAAAACTTCTTTGCAGGATGAGAGAAAATACTTTTTCAGTGTAAGAGTAGTTGATAATTGGAATTGGCTAAGCCAGGAGGTAGTTAATGCTATCTCAATCCATAGTTTTAAGGACAGGTATGATAAATATCACTAAGTATAAAATGGAATCGATCAGGAGACGGGAAGATACGAGCTTTGGGCTCTTTCCCGTAAACACAATTAGGTAATCACAATTAGGTAATCACACACACACACACCACACACACCACACACCACACACACACACATACATACATACATATATATATATATATATATATATATATATATATATATATATATATATATATATATATATATATATATATATATATATAATAAACGCTTGCTATAATCAAAATCCTCTTCTCATATGTAAGGTGTTAAGAGCACGCTAGCAAAGTAACATAAAATTTTCAGTGGTTTAAAACATGGTTTAAGAACATTTTCTCTCTTCAGGGTTCATACAAAGTAATAAGAACCCTCCCTCTGCGACCCTCTACATGTTCAAGTTCTCATTACATGCTGTTGTTGTAGATATTCCACCCTCAGGTGGAACGTTATTACAAATTCAGCTGCTTTTATTATGTCTCTCTTCCGAATTCTATCTCCTCATTGGCTCTCCGTTCGGTAGTAAGCGTGGCTTGTGTGCAGTAATAAACTTGTAAACTTGTATTGAAAGAATGTTTTTATTATTTTATTTTTTTTATTTTGACACCAGGACGGGCAAAGAAACATTAAACAAATCTGCCCTCTTCGGGCCTGGGCAAGAAGAAAATATTAAAAGAATCAGAGATAAGGAGTGTTGTGACTAATCAGATATGAAGGGATATAAAGAGATGTGTGACGAATATCCAAGAATATTCGGTGTTGATGTAGGCATAGATAAAGAACTGTAACTGAAGGGAAACTTAACATCGAACGGTTCTGGACAGTTCTATTTAAGTCCAAAAGACCCTTCGGCTATAGTATCACAACGGGCGACTGTGCCATGGGCCATCCTACTACATTAATGTATTTTGCATGCACTTCATATTTGCTTACTTGTTTAAATTTATATTTTTACAATAGTATATCTTGTATAGGAGCAAGGATGATATTGTTTTTATAATCAAATGTCTTTATAATTATACTTTAATTCCCCCCCCCCCCATTGCATGTCTCCTCTCCTCTCGCTGGCGATTTGGATAGGGATTAAAAAAAAAATCTCGTTAGGTCTCCTGCTGGGAGTATTAGGTGGAATTCTCGCATAATGGAAAGTGAATTTGAGTATAAATTATGAATACTGTACCGTCATTATTATTATTATTATTATTATTATTATTATTATTATTATTATTATTATTATTATTATTATTATTATTATTATTATTATCATTATTATTATTATTATTATTATTATTATTATTATTATTGTTATTATTATTATCATCATTATCATTATCATTATTATTAACTTATGTTTTTCTTCTCTCTCTCTCTCTCTCTCTCTCTCTCTCTCTCTCTCTCTCTCTCTCTCTCTCTCTCTCTCTCTCTCTCTCTCTCTCTCTCTCTCTCTCTCTCTCTCTCTCTTCTTAGATTTCCGTAATCATAGTGGATTAGAGATTGGTGACATTAACGGAGCCCTTCTTAAAATAATCCCTCGTTTAGACCATCAGAAAGAGCTCTCTCCTCTCTCTCTCTCTCTCTCTCTCTCCTCCTCTCTCTCTCTCTCTCTCCTCTCTCTCTCTCTCTCTCTCTCTCTCTCTCTCTCTCTCTCTCTCATATTACTGCTAAATCTTCCCATGACGTCATAAAATTACGAATAAATCCAACCTTGTATTCGGTGAAAGCCTCGGGGCTTACCCTCTCATTAAGAAACCCTCATCCCCCCATATAGGTGGTATCTTAAAAGTCATGTAAGATGGTCTTGAAGCTTGATTATTATTATTATTATTATTATTATTATTATTATTATTATTATTATTATTATATTATTATTATTATTATTATTATTATTATGAGCATTATTTTTATTATTATTATTATTATTATTATTATTATTATTATTATTATTATTATTATTATTATTGTTATTATTATTATTATTATTATTATTATTATTATTATTATTATTATTATTATTATTATTATTATTATTATTATTATTATTAACAAGAGATGTGGTAGTAGTTAATAGTAGTAGCATCAGCAATTGCAGTATTAGTATTTGCAGCATTAGTAGTAGCACAGGCCTTTGAATCAAAATTTAACAGATGAACACAATGATGAAGAACAGTGAATATGTACTTTCTAATCCTTTTTCTCAAATAACTGCTCAAACATGGTAGCCGGACAACCGCTTCCAGGAAAATTGCATCCCGGATTACTGCCCTCCGACAACTTTCCCCTGGCAAATTGTCCCCTAGGATAATTGCCCCCAAGAACAAGTACTTTTTTTCATCATATTTACAATAGAACATTTTCTTTTTTTATTACCTTCAAGGTTAGGTTAGAGGTTGGGTTGGGATAGGTTAGATTAGGGTAGGTAATGTTAGGTTAGAGTACACTATCATTTATAATGATACATTTTCCTTCTTTTTTTTTCGTTATCTATAAGGTAATATTAGGTCGGACTAGCTTAGCTAATGAAAAAAAGAAAGATTTATCATTATAATTATAATGAATAAAAACACTTGATTTGGAAACAATTGTCCAAGCGGCTGTTATCCAAGGGGCAATTATCCCGGGGGTCGTTGCCCTAGAACCCTCGAATATATTGAGGATAGGTGAACATGAATACATCAGAAAATATAAAAAATATAATGAAATAGTAACCTTCAATGCTCATTTCATTGGTAGTTGAACATAATTCAACAAATTTGAACAGATAATATAAGACACTTAACAGAAAATATATGAAATACAAAATAAAAAAAAAATCGTCCCTTAATTATCTTTTCTTATAATTCATTGAAACAAAACGAAGGTATATAAGTAAAGGGAAGGTAAATAAATACATGAGGAAAAAAGAGACCTATAAGAAGAGAATCTTAGAAAACTCACCTTTTGTGATGATAAACATCGTGAGGAGACTGAATAAGATGACACTCTGAATTTTGAAATTTATCCTTCTAAAACAGGGGTCCCACCACCAGCCCCCGGGACCCCCCAGGGCTTGGCTCCCACCAAAAAGCATTGTTCGAAACCTGGAAAATACAATGGGAAAGGAATGATTATTAGAGATGAGGTTCATTATACCTGGAAGGTAGTAAAGATCTTGAGGCCTATAATTACTTACAGTATTTTTGAGTTGATATCACTATCCACCTCGTCAGTTCCAGCAGTGTTTCCTGTGGTGAAATCTTGGCATATACATTATAGCGGAGGCCCATCATTGATGCAAAATATAGAAAATATTGTTATATATCGGGTCCTAACTGGACCCTCTTTCCAGCACAAGGGAATACATTAAGTCCTTAATGTATTCACTTGTGCTTGAGAAGGGGCCCATTAAGAACCCAAAGTATAGCAGTATTTTCTATTTATTGTTTTAATGATGGGCTTTCTTTCTATTTGATGCTGTATGTTAACAGATTGTGTGGACTTATAATAAAGGAGTAAAGATTTTCCAAATAGCTTAGGTTTGGTTTGGATGTATGACTATTATTTGCATATTCTAGTGACCCTCCCGCTGAAAGAAAAATAGTTTTTTTTTTTGGTGTGTTTTAACCCATTTAAAATTTAGGTTCTCATAGGGAATTTCCTTTGTTTTACTATATTGGGAGTTTTTAACTATTTCCGATTGTGTTGACTCAAATGTAATTAGTTTACGTAGGACTACATTAGTAAAACCACAGTTTAGTGTCCAAGTCACTTATGGACGTGAACTTCATAATTGGCAGCTATACTTTACGGTGCATAGTTAGTGAAGAAGAAAAGGCAATATGAAAAACAAACAATTTTAGTTTTCTTTTATGGAATGTATGTTTTACATATAATGTGCTCTGAGAGAATATTTAACTGTTATGCTTAACAAGTTTTCTCTGTTAGGTGTTCGGATTGTTATGCACAAAGTATTTTATACACTGAATATATTTTAATATATGTTTAAGTTACATTGGAAGTTCAAATTATGTAAACGGTGTAACTGTTAATATCATATGCCTCTCCCGCATCTCTGGGCCTGTGCCGGTTGGCGACCACCCTATGGGTCCTCCATGACCCGTTCCACCCATCCGTGGGTGGAGAATCTAAAAAAAAAAAAAAAAAAGCATCTCTGGAAGACATTAGGAGTATTAAGGAAGAGTTATACTATAATTTATTATCGTGTAATAGTATGAACTAAACTGCAAAGTTATGTTATAAATAAATATATGATAATATGTGATAGTAGATAATTATTAGATGAGCATCCTCTGCCTCCCATAGCTTATTCTCTTTGGCTTTTAAAGTGCAATCTTTTCTTTTCTTGTACGAGTATATGCCTGGGGATAGGAATACCGTCTCCTTATGCACCTGAGTGTCGTTAAAGTCGACTAAATGAGGCGAGGTAAGGGGACTGCGAATTCCGCTACCATGTATCCCTTTTGATAAGAGTTAAAGCTTATGATGGGATATTGGTGGGGATATCCAGCTAGAACATTAGTAATTGGGTCTCTGAATGTGAGATAAATAGAAATTGAAGGAAGGATGAATTGGATTTCTGGTGAAGGGGTGTGTGCCTTGACTCGACCACCCTCTTAAACGGACTGTTGCTGCCCTTTTGTATGGATATAGATGTAGAATATGAGGGCTGTATCAAGAGTTTCCGTACTTCTGGTAAATCTAATACATTAATTTAGTGTCCCTGCAAGTAAATATTTAGTGAATTGAGATCTTCTGAAGAAACATTCTTAATTGATTTTAAAAATCCACCTCTAGGTAGACTTTTCAGCCTGTCAGTGGTATAAATCCCCCAATTGATCCTTAAGAATGTGTGGTTGGGGAATTAAGACTGGATGCTATTCCTAATGTTCAAATGCGGTCTCGATGGCGGGTCTACCAACTCCAGAGTCGAGCATGCGACTAGTCAGCCTACTAGACCAATCACATGTCCCTAATAATCTGAATAAAGCAATGTGACGATTTATGCTATTTATCTGAAAATTAATCTTGATTTGTGCAAATTTTTCTGTACCGTTAAAAATTAATCACATGTTCAGATAAGCCTGGCAGTACAATTACATTATATATATACGAGAAATCTGATATTACAAAATCTTTCTTTGCACAAATTTATCTGTGCTTGTATAGACTTGGGAGCATATTCAGATAAATATAATAAACTCAGTGGAGTTGTGTATACGATTTATATATGAAGACAAAACATGATTTGTGCATCTTTATTTGTACCATTATCAGCCGTCCACATTCTCAGATAAATCTCTATAAATGCTGTGGATTTATGAATACTAAGTAACTGAAGATCAATTCTGGCTTTGACCCTATTTATCTGTATCATGTTGAATGTTTATTCCAGGATGATTTTGAATTTTATGTAGACTAACCTAACTTAACATACACAAACCTAACTTGATACTCATCCTAGACTTTTATTTACCATTAGGATAGGTAAGGCTGGTTAGGTTTGTATAAGTTCATTGGGTTATAAATTTTAGGTTAGGTTAGGTTGGTGTAGGGGTTAGGTTAGGTTAGGGTTGGTTGGGTATAGTACTATAGAGTGGACTGTCTAGATTATCTTGGTTAAATTAAATAAGGTTAGATTGGTTAGACCAAATTAAGTGGGTAGGTTAGGATGGTTTGGTTAAGTTAGTTTTGGTAGGTTTACCAAAGTTCTCTATATTGGAGACTTCAATGTACACCACAGTGAGTGGCTTAATTCTTCTCACACTGATGTGGGAGGAAATGAGGCTCTTATTTTCTCTATTACTCATGACTTGGAGCAAATTATCAAACATCCTATTCTTGTTTCTGATCGACACAAAAATGCAGTCAAGACTAGTAACCTACTTCATACTTCTAACCCTTCAAACTACTCTTATTTTGTGTTTTCCCCTATTGGTAAATCTGACCACTCTTTGACCTCAGTCTCTTCCATTTTTGCTCCCACTCCACCAATCCCTCTTACTCAGCTCCGACTTTGGCACTTTGAGCGTACTCAACGTGCAGATTTGCGTAACTTCCTCTTTGACTTCCCATGGGATGACTACTGCTTTTAGTCTCACAACCCTTATCAGGTAGCCCTAAAAGTTGCCGAGATCATAACCTTTGGAATGGAGGCGTACATCCCCTCCTCTAAGAAAAACTTTTTCTCCCCCTAAATCTTGGGTTGACCGTGCCTGATCCATGGCTACTCAGGCCAGAAATCGGGCACTTCGGTCGTACCATGCCTCTCCTTCTAATTGAACTCGCTCTTCTTTTATTGTAGCTAGTAATCGCTGTACTGCTCAAATTTGAAGGTCTAAGGCTTCTTTTATAAGGAGGAAAGTTGATGACCTTAACTTCTCTCCCACTGACAAATGTTTCTGATCCTTAGCCAAAAACCTCTCCGAAATCTTCTGTAACTCAAGCTTTCCCCCTCTCATTCGTTCTGATGGTTCTATAGCTTGCTCTACCACTGACAAAGCCACTCTCATTTTTCTGCCAATTTTTCCGTAAATGATTCCAGCACACCTATCCCCCAATCCTTACCCCTCTCTAACCCTATGCCCTCCCTTATCCTTTCTTCATGTAAAGTGCATAAGGTTCTTCGCTCGCTAAAGACGAACATGGCATATAGTCCCAATGGTATCCCTGCAAAGTTACTTAAGGAGTTTGCAGTTGAACTGGCTCCCGTGCATTGCCGTCTTATTCACCTCATTCTATCAACCATTATCTATCCTTCTTCTTGGAAGCATGCTCTAGTTCAACCTGTCCCTAAGAAGGGTGACCACTCTATTCCTTCAAACTACTGATCTATTGCTCTAACCTCCTCTATCACAAAAGTTTTCAAAACTTTGCTCCATGCTCACTCTTTGAAACGCCTTAAATCCAACTCTCTTATCTCCGATCACCAGTACGGCTTCCGCAAGGGAAGATCCACAGGTGATCTCCTGTCCTACCTCACTCATGTATGATCATCTTCTCTGAGGAACTATGGGGAATCCTTTGTTGTCACCTTTGATATCTTAAAGGCTTTTGACAGAGTCTGGCACTAGGGTCTGTTTGCCAAACTCCCTGCATATGGCTTTACCCCTTCTCTTTGTTCTCTGATTTTCAGTTTTCTTTCTGACCGTTTTATGTCTGTAGTTGTTGATGGTGCAACATCTAGCCCATTCCCTGTTACCATTGGTGTTCAACACAGTGCTGTTCTTTCACCTACTTTGTTCATTCTCTTCATCAGTGATCATCTACAATCCCCATCTTCCTCTCTTGTTCACTCCTCTGCCAACGATTCTACCCTTCAGTTTTCCTCTGCCTTTCTTCACATCCTTCATCTGCTACTCATATTCAGTCTCGTATCACTCTTTCTTCTACTCTCAGCTCCAAATTGCAGAGGGTATCTGAGTGGGGCACCCAAAATTTAGTTAAATTTAATGCCTCCAAGACAGTTTCTGGCTGTCTCTTTATCTTTTCCTTCTTTTGATAGCCCTATTATCTTCAAAGCTAACGATATATATCCTCTTAATTCTATCAACATGCTAGAAACCCATATAGCCTCTAACTTGTCTTGGAGGAATCACATTATCCAAATTTCTAAATCTGCTTCCAAAAATTAGGGGTTTTTGTTTCGTTTTCGTCATTATTTTTCCTCTTTAAAGTCACTTAAAATCTATAAAGGTCTTATCCACCCCTGCTTAGAATACCTCTCACACATTTGGGGTTCTTCTTATACTTATCTCCTTGCTAGGGTTGAATCTAAGGCAGTCAGACTCATTAATGATACTACTCTTATTTCTTATCTGGATTCTCTTTCTCTTTGCCGTTAGGTATCACCCTTTTCTCTTTCTCTCACTACTACTTCCAACGCTGCTCTGATGAGTTGGCAAGTTGCATCCCTCCTCCACTGTCGAGGCAGCGTAACACTAGCCTAGCGGCTTCGTCTCACAGGTACTGTGTGGAGATTTGGAGCTCTTGGATTGGTTGGTGCAGCGACTGCTTCCTGTATACCTCCAGACTCTGGAACTCTCTTCCTCTTTATGTCTTTCCAAATTCTAATAGCCTATCTTCCTTCAAAAAGCAGATCTAACGTCATCTCAGGACCTAATCCTCCATATCTCTAGGTCCTCAGTACTTTGACTATTTTTTCAGTCTGGCCTTTTCCTTTGTGTATCATTACCACATATCTGCCTTGTCCATAACCTTTTTCTTTTCCTTCGTCTTAATGTTTTCTCGTGCCCGGACCTTTATTGATGATTGCAGTTTTTTTTTTTTTTGCCTTTCCCGGTGTCACTCATAAGAAAAAAAAAGACTACAAACATTTGTGTCCAAAACTAAACAAGTACCTATTATAGACCGACCACATGTAAACTTTGAAAATAGTTTGGCAAGTTAGATGGATTTGCACACACACACACACACACACACACACACACACACACACACGCACACACGCACACGAGCTTTGGGCTCTTTCCCGTAAACACAATTAGGTAATCACAATTAGGTAATCACACTCACACATTCACATACAGACGGTCACGGGCAAGATTCATGCTGTCAGCTCCCTTGTCTTGACGTCAGGGCTTCTTTCAAATTGACAGTTGGAATGTTGAGACTATTTTTTTTTCGTGTGGTTAAAATGAAAAAAAAATAGTTCTCATAATAGATTGACCGTTGTAATATATATATATATATATATATATATATATATATATATATATATATATATATATATATATATATATATATATATATATATATATATATATATATATATATATATATATGTCATAGAGGTTCGAGAGTTCTTCATTTATGCTTTTCCATAAATCGTCATTTATATTGCAAGATTCCCACTTGCTTTTATCGTCTTGAAGTTCTTCATGTAGGTTTCGAAGCCCCCACACACCCACACACACCACACACACACACACACACACACATAGTTTTAAGGACAGGTACGATAAGTATCACTAAGTCTAAAAATGGAACCGATCAGGAGAAGGGAAGATACGAGCTTTGGGCTCTTTCCCGTAAGCACAATTAGGTAATCACAATTAGGTAATCACACACACACACACACACACACACACACATATATATATATATATATATATATATATATATATATTATATATATATATATATATATATATATATATATAATATACACACACACAACAAAATGACTCCATATATATATATATATATATATATATATATATATATATATATATATATATATATATATATATATATATATATATATATATATATATATTCAAAACAGTAGTCGGTGTGCTAACAAGAATAATACCCATATACATAAAGCCTTTAACTATTACCCACTCCCTCCAACTATACTCATGGAGTCCCAATTTCTCTGTCAGTATAGCTAGACTAATTATTTTATCTCCCTCCAAAGCCCCACCCAACTCTCTCTCCCTTTTCTCTCATACCCCCTTTCTGTCTCCTTCTACCTTACTTAATGTCTCACCCCCCCCCCTTCACCCTTAGTACACGCAAACGTATATCATTACTCTGTTATCCCCCCTCCCCTTCCTTTCGTTGGCCTGCTACCCTGCCCCTTTCTCCTCTTCCTCCCCTTCCTCGCCCTCCCCTTCCTTCTCTTTAGAATTATTGATCATTCCTTTTGGGTTTACTTCACTGCAGGCAATTCTGTCTATTGTGGACGACAAAGAGGGTTACTCTGTTCTACAGCCGCATTCCTGCATTACCTGCATACCTACATAATCTATCATGCCTTTAGCTTGCTCTTGTATCTGGCTACATGTATGGCGTACCTTGTGTATTTACACACCCATACTTGTATTTATGGTTACCTGAAGCCATGTCTGCATACCTACGTGTTAACTTGCTTTGATACATATTTACAGTACTTACGGTTGTACGAGTTTGGCTACATTTAAGACATACTTGGTGCACTCTCCCAGTCATGTACATTAATATAATTTGTCATGTAGTAGGTTGGCTCATGGCACCAGTTGCCGGTTGCGATACTACAGCTGAAGGTTTTTTGAACTTAAATAGGTCTGTCCAGGACAGTTCGATGTTAAGTCTTCCTTCAGTTACGGTTCTTTTTCTATGCCTACAGCTACAATGAATAGTCTTGGATATTCATCACACATCTTTTATTATCCTTTCACATCTGACAAGTCATTACACTCTCCATCTCTGTTTCTTTTTACTTTATGTATTCTTCGTGCCCAGGCCCGATGAGGGCTGGTTGATTTTATAATTTATTTTTGACCCGTCCTGGTGTCACAATCATAAAAAAAAAAAAATTAGCTACCTGGAGGTATACTTACCTACCTGCGTATTCACATACCTTTCATTCATACTTGTATACCTACTTATTTACCGAAGTTCATATGTGCCATCTTGTCTGGTAATATGTGCAATATATTTCGTGTACTGGCATTTGCACTTACCGCCAAAGGCACATGTGTATATGGCACATATAAACTCATACGTATATACTTCGTGGCCGGTTATACAGTCACAGTAAAAGTCACAGTTTTGGTTAGGACAAATGTTGCAGGTAAAAAAGTCGCAGGTTAGGTTAGGTTAGGTTATATTATTTCTCCTGGGGCTTTTGTCCTGTAACTTTTACCTGTGACTTTTTTTTTTACCTGGATTCATTTACTTTTATACCATGCATATATGTATTCCTAGTTATTCACCT
>JAXCGZ010002493.1:47500-53078 GCA_037179515.1 Halocaridina rubra
TAGGAGAAAATAGAATTGTGTTTATGATAATTAGAGAGAAACGGATTTGAAGGTACTCACTTATTAGACTAAGGTGACAGGGGGCATCAGATTAGAAAACGACACTACTGTCGCCTTGACAATGAGCATTGAATCTATTTTGGATCAATTTTTTTAAAAATTAGCTTGGGATTTGGGTATTCACAGGTAATTACTAATTACAAAAGGTTTGCAAAGGGGGGGGGGGTGTTAGTGACCATCATCGACACTTCTATCATTCGCAAATTGTGTCTGCAATGCCTACTAGACCTAGATGCACGAGAATGGTATTGCTTCAGCAGTAGATGACTAAGTCTTGAAATTAGGTTTAAGAATCTGTCTCCCATGTGCAATCACTCGTGAGATTTTGTTCGTATGTGCGGCTTTATCTAGTCTCACCTTTTCTGGATGGACGAGGAGTCTGAGTAAATAATATATACTAACTAGACGGCAAATGTCACACAATTTTTCTGTGCCTCGTGCGACATGCCACTTGGGTGTGAAAGCGGCTTTTGTGTTCGGTAGCGCAGTGCAGTCCAAAGGGGTTCTCCATACGTAGGGGTAAAATGGCATTTCCACCTCGTTCTTAACGAAAGGTCCCGGACATTGACAATCTCTCACAAACATACACGGTGCGAAAGCGGTTATTGTTTAAGGGGGGTTTACACGGTCAAACGGTTCGTCGAACGCGGTTCGACAGACAAGTGTTTGAAGTGATGTTCGACCGTGTGAACGGGGTATTTGGTTGTCGAATACGTTCCGTGTTCGACAACCAAATACCCCGTTCACACGGTCGAACATCACTTCAAACACTTGTCTGTCGAACCGCGTTCGACGAACCGTTTGACCGTGTAAACCCCCCTTAAACAATAACCGCTTTCGCACCGTGTATGTTTGTGAGAGATTGTCAATGTCCGGGACCTTTCGTTAAGAACGAGGTGGAAATGCCATTTTACCCCTACGTATGGAGAACCCCTTTGGACTGCACTGCGCTACCGAACACAAAAGCCGCTTTCACACCCAAGTGGCATGTCGCACGAGGCACAGAAAAATTGTGTGACATTTGCCGTCTAGTTAGTATATATTATTTACTCATGAGGCCAGTTAAACATAGAAAACAATAGATTTCTTTTCATTTCAAATAGTATAGATTTCTCTCTCTCTCTCTCTCTCTCTCTCTCTCTCTCTCTCTCTCTCTCTCCTCTCTCTCTCTCTCTCTCTCTCTCTCTCTCTCTCTCTCTCTCTCTCTCGACTACAAAAGGGTGAGAAAAAAGTTTTCTTTAAATGTTGAGAGTCTGACAGCTGGTTTGAAGCTTTCTTGTTTTTTTCTATACTTGATAATTAACGAAATTATCCTGTTTTTTTGTTTTAATTTATGTGTCCCTTTATTTGTTTATTTATTTATTTTTACTTCTCAAAATATATGGTTCTCTGATTTTATCATTCCATATTTATCTAATTAATTAACTTTATTATTTGACTGTCTTTATTTAGTGGTTGTTTAAATTCTATCTATCTATCTATCTATCTATCTATCTATCTATCTATCTATCTATATATATATATATATATATATATATATATATATATATATATATATAATATATACATATCTATATATATATATATATATATATATATATATATATATATATATATATATATATATATATATATATATATGTACATATATATATATATATATATATATATATATATATATATATATATATATATACATATATATATATATATATATATATATATATATATATATATATATATATATATATATATATATATATATATATATATATATGTATGTATGTGTGTGTGTGTGTGTGTGTGTATGTGTATGCATTTGTGTGTGTGTATATACCTGCATTTGTGGGTGTGTAAGAGAGAGAGAGAGAGAGAGAGAGAGAGAGAGAGAGAGAGAGAGAGAGAGAGAGAGAGAGAGAGAGAGAGAGAGAGAGAGAGAGAGAGAGAATTAATTTGGAAGATAGGTATATATATATATATATATATATATATATATATATATATATATATATATATATATATATATATATATATATATATATATATACATTCACGAAAGGCATGTGCAATTTATTAAACCAATTGCCTTTAGATTACGATACGTAAGTTTGAGAAATATGAAAATTAAAAAGTAAATAATACATATATAAATCTAATAATAATGCTAAAGTTTGGAATATTCTCTGCAAATACAATATATAATCTCAGAAGCGAGACAGCTGATTCCCCCTCCATCTCTTCTCGACGTTTTGCTTCTCTCGTGTTGATAATTCTCTGTAACTGTAGAATTTCCCCTTCGAGGAAATACGGATAAGGGGAAAATTCACACACATCCCTTTTTGCCTCTTCCTTTCTTCACTTCCCTTCCATTACTCTCATTTCCTTTCCTTTCTCTCGCTTCCAAAACATTTAATAAATATTACAATCTATTTGGTTATGTATAAATAAAATATTAATAGAATTTGCAATTAATTTTAAATATCATAGCAAGTAATTGATAATAAAATATAGTGTTATAATTGATTGATGGCAGACGAGCACTCTGCGATTATTAATTAAGAGTAATAATATTATGGTTTACATGTATTAATAGCAGAAGAGCACTCTGCGATTATTAATTAACAGTAATGTATTATGATTTACCTGTATTAATAGCTGAAGAGCACTCTGCGATTATTAATTAAGAGTAATATTATTATGGTTTACATGTATTAATAGCAGAATGAGCACTCTGCGATACGTTGATTTTTTTTTCTTCCTTTGACTTTGTTTCTCTGCCCTTCTATTCCCATCCCTTTGCCTTCCTCTCACTTGTTTGTCTTCCCTTCCCTACCTTCCTATATATGGTATTCACTTCCCTTCCTCTCTTCTCTTCCCTATTTTTCCTTTCTTTACTCTTCATTTCCCATCCTTTTTCCTTCCTTTCCTTTCATTTCCCTTCCCCTCCCTTCATTTTTATGCCCTTCTTTTCCCTTCCCTTTCTTTTTGATGCCCTTCTTTTCCCTTCCCTCTCTTTCCTTTCATTTTCCTTCCCTTCCTTTCTCTGCCCCCTTTTTGCCTTTCTCTTCCCTTCCATTGTTTTCCATTATTTGCCTATTTCCTTCCTTCTCTTGCCTTTTATTGCCCTTTTATTTTCTTCCCTTCCTTTCCCTTCGTGGTACCTCCCTTTCATTTTTCTTCCTTTCCATTCTGTACAAACATTTCCTTTCCCTTTTCCATTCTGCCCTTTCTATGTTTTCTTCCTCTCTACTATTTCCTTTCCTCTCATTCCGTGAGGTCTCTATCCCTCCTTCCTTTTCTTTTCCTGCCATTACTCTACCCTTCTCTTTCCTTCCTTATCTTTTCCATCCTTCCTTCCTTCTATTATTTCTCTTCCTTTTTCTTTGCTTCTCTTCTTTTCTTTGCCCTTCTCTTTCCTTCACACCTTCCTCTTCCCATCCCTTCCCACGCTTCCCGTTCCTTCTCTTTCTTTTCATTCTTTTACCTTCTCTTCCCTTTTCTATCCTTTCCTTCCCTTCTTTTCTCTTCCCATGCCTTGTTTCTCATCCCTTCATTTCTCTTCCGTTCCCTTCATTTCCCTTCCGTTCCCTTTCGTTCAAATTCCTTTCGTATCTTTTATATTCTTTTCCGTTCCCTCCATTTCGTTCTCATACTTTCCTTTTCCCTTTCTCTTCCTTTCTCTCGCCATCCCTTCTCTTTCCTTCCCTTTCTTTCTTTATTTTTCCTTCATTTCCCTCTCCATTTCAGCCTTTCCATTTCTTCTCTTCCTTCCTCTTCATTTCTCTCCTTCTCTTTCCCTCCCTCACCTCTTTTTTCCCTTCCATATAATTTTCCCCTCACATGCTTCAGTAAATATTGTTGACTTTCCCACTGGTGGCAATACGTAAACAGGGAACCCTCCCCTCTGTCATCTTCCCCCCTACCATCCTCCGCCTCTTCCTCTTACCCTCCTCTTCCTCTTCCATCCTTCTCTTCCTTCCTCCTCCTCCTCCACGTGATGAAAATGATGATGATGATGATAGTAATGATAATGGTTTTGAGGAATGATATACCTGAGGCTTGATGACATCATGCCGAAAATCGATAAGACTATTTCGCCCTGGCATGGCCAACCTCAACACCAGCAACACCACTGTGTTGTTTGGGTGTTTCTTTTTTTTTCATGGATGTGACACCGGGATGGGCAAAGGAGATTGCCCTCGCCGGGCCCGGGCACCAAGAAAACAAGAAATATGAGAAAATAAGCAAAGAAAAGCAGAGATAGGGAAAGATGTGACCCCATTTAGATGTAGGGGGATAGTAAGAGATGGTTAACGACGAAGCCAGAATATGAGGTGTAGATGTTAGGCATAACAAAAGAACCGTAACTGAAGGAAGACTTAACATCAAGCTGTTTTGGCCTATTATGTGTAAGTCTAAGAAACATTCAGTTGCAGTATTGCAACGGGCGGTGGGTGTATTATATATATATATATATATATATATATATATATATATATATATATATATATATATATATTTTTTTTTTTTTCCAACAGTGGCTCTATGCCCAATTAATTTATTTTATATTCAGTAACCTTGGCTCTTGTATTACTATAGGTAACTTCGTCTCTTATGCTGGTTATAATTATTTTATTTTGGCAACACTTGAGTGTTTAGTATTTTTAGATTAGCAACACTGTCTTTTTGATCAATTTCTTTCTCAAATCTATCATCACAGAATTTTCGGACATATTTTAGATTTGGGGAACTTTGGCTGTTCGATCATTTATTTATTTTTTTTTTATTTACGCAAGAGCTTTTAAAACAATTTTGCTGCCTGAATAAAATTTATATTTGGAGTTTTTAATTTTCTCTTTTTGGTTGTGTGTATATATTTCTTCCTCTTTTCTTTATTTATTTTCTACAAACGTGTATTATGTTCATAGACTGCAAAAAAAAAAAATATTGGAACTTGTGATAACACTTATGAATGAAATAAAGTAACAACTTGATTGTTCTCTTATGCATTAAGCAAGCATATATTTGCATATATTACAGTCATTATGTAAAATCAGTCAGTCTGTAAGGTTCTCGATTTTACACATTGAATATGACATGTGCTAAACATGTACCTACAGTAACCAATTCTACCGTTGTCTGGGATTGGGTTAGTTTAGGTTAGATTCAAGTAGGCTAATCTCAAGTTAAAGTCATTGTGTAAAATCAGTTATATTACAAACTGACTTAAAATGTCGTGCAATTTACAAATTTATTTTACACAATTTCTGTAACATGTATTCTGTCAGAATGCATATAGTAGGCAAAAGCATGAAGTATCTGTTAGTGCACTCAAGCTTGGCATAAAGCAGGCTTAAGCTGACTATGTGCGTGCTTGTACAGATCAAAGCTTTGATATTAAAGTTAGTTTGCACAAGGCAGTAAAAATCTTGCATTAAATAAGGATAAGCTTCCATTTTATATCACTGGAGATGAAACAAATAAAAGCTTGAGAATCCTGTCTGTGTAAATGAAGCAA
>JAXCGZ010002494.1:0-20000 GCA_037179515.1 Halocaridina rubra
AGAGAGAGGCAGCGGCGGCGGCTGTGACTGTTCCTGCCACATAAATCTGTTTTAGAGAAGCAATACGAAGTGCCTTCAAGAGAGTTGACTATGGAACCTTTTGGGATGGATATGTGACTTGATAGCGTTACGAGCTTTTCATAAACGATTTCTAAATACATTTTACTTGATACGTGGCTGCGAGAACACGAAAGTATTTTATTAAAAGGGTTGAAAAACAGGGAATGCAGATGGAAGACAACACGGTTAAGACAATTCATAAATACAAGGGACAGGAAAAATTAGCAAGGAATGTGCAAAAGGACATACTTCATAACGGATCTCATTTTGCAAAAATGTCTGACAAATCGAATTTAAAGCTTCCGTTCAGCCAAGAGGCAATGTTATAAGTAAATGGATATATAAATAAACTAGAAAAACAACTTATTACTGAAATGATTAATTAAAATATAAAGCATAAGAATAAGTAAATACATACATATACCTTGGGTGTTTCCCCCTTTAATTGGGGGGTAGCCGACATCAAGAAAGGAAAACAAATAGGGGGATTACTTTGCTCTATGGGCAATGACGAGGGAGCTAGCGACCGTTCAGATGGCACTGCTGGAGTGCCACAGCCCATCCTACAGGCTCTTCCACAACCTGTGTCGCTTCACAACTGCCAGCTCCTACTACTGCCCCTACCACAGGGCTATCTCTGTAAGATGCAGCCCCGTGGTAACAGCAGATGCCCATCAGAGCAGCGTCACAATCGCTCGCCACTCATTCCTATTCCTAGCACGCTCGCTTGCTTCCCTCACATCCATCCTCCTATCATTCAGGGCTCTCCTTACTCCATCCATCCATCCAAACCTAGGTCTCCCTCTAGCATTTCTCCCATCAACTCTCGCATTCATCACCTTTTTCAGCAGCCTTTCATCATCCATCCTTTCCACATGGCCAAACCATCTCAGAACATTCATATCTACTCTGGCTGCAATTTCTCTCCTAACAACCGTTCTTGCTCTCACCACTTCATTCCTAACCCTATCCAATCGAGATACACCAATCATACTCCTCAGGCATTTCATCTCAAACACATTTAGTTTCCGTCTCTCACTTACTTTACCGCATAACTCTGATCCATACATCACAGTTGGCACAACCACTTTCTCATACAAAACTTTCTTAACATTCATTTCCAACCCTCTATTCTTCATCACTCCTTTCAATGCACCCAACACTTTACATCCTTCATTCACTCTGTGACACACATCTGCTTCCACTCCACCATTTGCAGCTATAACCGAGCCTATATACTTAAACTGATTAACCTCCTCAAGTGTCTCTCCATTCAACATAACATTCAATCCAGCGCCATCCTCATTTCTTGTACACCTCATAACCTTACTCTTTCCCACATTCACTCGCAGCTTCCTTCTCTCACACACCATTCCAAATTCTGACACTAAATGACACAGCTTTTCCTCTGAATCTGGCACCACCACAGTATCATCTGCAAACAGCAACTGATTCAGCTCTCACTCGTTATCATCCCCATCTACCATTCTCAAACCTCGACCACGCACTCGCTCATTCACCTCTCTTACAACTCCATCAATATACAAATTGAACAGCCATGGTGACATCACACATCCCTGTCTCAGTCCCACACTCACTGGAAACCACTCACTCACTTCATTCCCTACCCTAACACAAGCTCTACTACCCTCATACAAACTCTTCACTGCATGCAACAATTTACCATTTATTCCATATAATCTCAAAACATTCCACATAGCCTCTCTATCAACTCTATCATATGCTTTCTCCAGATCCAAAAATGCAAAATACACATCCTTACCCTTTACTAAATATTTCTCACATAACTGCCTAACTATAAAAATCTGATCTATACAACCTCTACCTCTCCTAAAACCACTCTGCACTTCCGCGATCACATATTCTGTCTTATCCCTAATCCTATTAACCAGTATCCTACCATAAACTTTTCCTACCACACTCAACAAACTAATACCCCTAAAATTACTGCATTCATACATATCTCCCTTACCTTTGTATAGGGGCACTATACAGGCAATCACCCAATCCACTGGCACCAATGACAACATAAAGCATATATTAAACACTCTCACTAACCATTCCAATGCAGTCACACCCCCTTCTTTCAACATCTCCGCTCTCACACCATCCATTCCAGGTGCTTTACCTGCTTTCGCTTCATACAATGCCCTTTTCACCTCCTCTCTTGTAATCTCTCTCTCATTTTCATCTCCCATTACTGGCCCTTGAACCCCTCCCACTGCCACTATAGCTGCCTCTCTATCTTCCTCAACATTCAGCAAGCACTCAAAATATAACAAAATATATTAATTAATGGTCTATAACACATTTTAAGGAACATATTAGTCTCGCGACGTAGAAGTTCAGAGTAACACGCAATAAGTAATAGGATTCCTTAATTAAGCTCCATGTAAAGAAGCAAAATAAATAATTAAATAATATATATATATATATATATATATATATATATATATATATATATATATATATATATATATATATATATATATATATATATATATATATATATGTGTGTATATATATATATATACACACACACACACGCACACACACATACATAAAACATGTTGGAACTAACGCAAGCACACAGTCATACACAATATAAAGCAACAAATGCACAAAATATGTTATTCCCTACATGATATATAAATTATATCAAACAAAAAATATAAAACTTTTATATATATATATATATATATATATATATATATATATATATATATATATATATATATATATATATATATATATACATATATATATATATATATATATATATATATATATATATATATATATATATATATATATATATATATATATATATATATATATATATATATATATATATATATATATATATATATATATATATATTTCTCTCCATTTATGCAAACCCTCTGATTTCTGTCTATTAACCATTCTTTGATCCATCTAAGAACAGCTCCTCCTATACCATGAGCTTCAAGCTTTTTAGCTAATCTTTTGTGAGGAACTCTATCAAAAGCTTTGCTAAAATCTAGATATATTATATCGTATTCTTTGCCACAATCTACTGCCTCATAAACTTCTGAATAATAAGACAGTAAGTTTGTAAGGTACGAAAAAACCTTCAGAAACCCGTGTTGTGAAAGTTTATCAGTCTGTGTAATTCTAGATGTGCCCTTAGTTTATTTGCAATTATGGATTCTAGAATCTTACCCACTGTTGACGTTAAACTTACAGGCCTATAATTATTCTTTTTAACTCGTTCTCCTTCTTTAAATATTGGTATCACATCTGCCAATTTCCACTCCATGGGTACCGATCCTAATTTTATTGAATTATTAAATAATGCAGTTAGTGGACAACTAAGCTCTTCCTTGCATTTCTTTAATATTCTAGCATATATTCCATCAGGACCCGGAGATTTATGAGCCTTTAATTTATCTATTTCTTTTATTACCTCCTCTCTCGTAATATTTATTGAACAAAGTATATCATCGGGACTGTCTCTGTAAATGGATTCTACCTCTGTTATATATTCAAAGTTTTCATTGGTAAATACAGATAAGAAATAATCATTTAAACATGTACACATCACTTTATCATCATCTGTGATATGGCCATTGGCTACTTCATTTGGTCAGACTTTTTCCTTAAACTTTGTTTGATAGTGTTGATAAAACTCTTTAAGATTTTCTTTAGCTTCTCCTGCTATTTTAACTTCGCATTTTCTTTTCGACTCTCTATCTTTTTAACTTCCCTGTTTAACTGTATATATTGCTGCCTCACCTGCTCTTCACCTCTTTTTAGTTTCCTGTATATTCCTCTTTTAATACCTATAAGATTCTTTATTCTATTGTTCATCCATTTAGGGTCATTTTTTCTTGATCTGAAATGTTTCATGGGAATATAGTCTTTCTGACTATTCTTAAGAGTCATGACAAAATTGTTATATTCCTCATCCAAATTTATATTAACTGACGGACTGCTATTCTTTCCTGTGAGAGCATTTACTGTATTGATCTTATCTTGTAATAATCCTTGGTCTGTGGTACTAAATTCTCCAGGTAATCTGCTACCTGCGACCTGACCTGCTAGATTAACTACCCACATCTGTACCCCAGATATCCCTTCCCAAACCTCATTAGAAAATTTAGTTTTTAAGCCCTCAAAATCTCCTGCTCTAAAGTTTGGAACAATATTCTTATTTTCCTTTATAGTTTCCTTGAAAATTATGTTAAATCTAATGGAATCATGGTCACTGTTGCCCAATGGTTCACCAACTTCTAAATTTGTAACCATATTCTCTCTATTACTAAGAACTAAATCCAATATATTCACCCCCGTGTTGCTTCAAGTACATGCTGAGAAAGGAAATTGTCTTCTACTACTTCCAAAAACTCCTTAGAGCTACTATCACCTGTTATGGTTTCCCAGTTAAGATTTCTGAAATTAAAATCGCCTACAATGCAAACTCTATTTGACCTGGTCACTTTAGAAATTTCATCGTATATAATTTGCGAATTTAAATTATCTATATCAGGTGGTCAGTAGACTACTCCTACAACTAGACTTTCTATATTATTTTTAATTTCAACCCATAAGGTTTCAGAATTTAGATTTGTCTTAATTCCAGACTTAATGCAGCTTCTGAGGCTATCTTTAATATACATAATTACCCCTCCCCCTCTTCTATCTGCACTGTGATCCGCATTATAAAGTTTATATCCTGTAAATATGTACTCAGCTTTAAGGTGTTTGCTCTCTAAATTAATCCAACTTTCACTAATGCATATTATATCCGGTCTCTCACTACTTACTATGGCTCTCAGTTCTTCTATCTTGTTACCTAAACTACGGCTATTTGTATAATATACTTTTAAACTTTCTCTAGGTTTACCCTTCTCGTGGCTATTCTTTTTGTTAATATTTGTTCTATGTAACAATTGGTTATTATCCTTAAACTCCCAGTTATTTGACCCACTAGTTACTGAACTCTTACTGACTAATTTCTCTGCACAAGTATTAATTATTTCATTATTTGTATCTAACCAAACCCCCCTACCGCTCTGTCTATCATACCAGCCAATACTGAGACACCTGAATTCGAAAGATGAACTCGCATCCCTTGCATACATATGCTTACGACTAGTGAAGTGATCCCACCCGTTTAAAAACCTATATTATTCTCCCGACAGCAGACTTCCATCCTAGCATTACTTTCTATAGCTCGAAAACACCACTCTGAACTTTGGCTAAGCCTAGGCAGAATACCACACATCACCGGAACTGCACCCCTTTTCCTGATCTTATCCAGGGCTTGTCTTTGCATCATCTGCAAACATATTCATGAATGAATTTACAGACTCTGGTAGGTCATTTACATATACTAGGAACAAAAGTGGCCCTAAAACTGAACCCTGTGGTACTCTACTACTAATTCTTCTCCATTCAGGCACTGAGTGTCTTACCCTAACCCTCTGTTACCTTCCATCTAAGTAAGTTTTTATCCATTCCAAGACATTTCCACCTATTCTAGCCATTGCTTGCAGCTTCCTTATAATTATCCCGTGTGGGACAGTGTCAAATGCTTTCTGAAAGTCTAGGAATATGCAATCTGCCCAGCCCTCTCTTTCCTGTAAGATTCGGCTTACCTCATCATAAAATTCTAATAAGTGTGTGTGTGTGTGTGTGTGTGTGTGTGTGTGTGTGTGTGTGTGTGTGTGTGTGTGTGTGTGTGTGTGCGTGCGTGCGTGCGTGCGTGCGTGCGGGCGGGCGGGCGTGCGTGCTTGCGTGCGTGCGTGCTTGCGTGCCTGTGTGCGTGCGTGCGTGTGTGTGTGTGTGTGCGTTCTTCCCATTTTACAATTTTAACAATGAGGTAAATACAGAAAAAGAAGGATCGAGCCAGCTCTGCTCGGTGCCTGTCTAAAATCCTGGATCAAGGAAGAGAGTCAGTGTCAGATGGGGCATCAAGTTGTAATGCCTTTTAAGCATTATAAACACTAGCTTCCAAGAGGCCGGTGAAAACCAGCGCCCCCATATGAACATGGGATAAGATTCTTTAAAAGAAGATGAAAAGTGAATTAGAAAGAGGCCTGTAGTGTTTTTTTCTTCTTCTTCTTCTTCTTCTTCTTCTTTACGAGGACTTTCATAGATTATTAATTCATTAAATCCATTACCTCTGAAAATATTCTGAAAATTGGAGTGCCATATATAAAAGCAATTTAAGCAATTTACTTAAGTAATGGAGCATAATTTACCTAAGTACTGCTTTCTTAGCTTACCGCCAATCCTAAGTATATTGCCTTCAACGTAAGTAAATCCCACTCCAGCATTACCCATATGAGAGAGACTCAATGAAAATGATTTCCCTGGAGGTCCGGCTTCTTGGCTTTTACTTTCCTAATCATTTTTTTTTTCTAAGTGATATTTAGGAAATTCTCCTCATTGGATGTTTAAGTGAATTTTCAGGAAGCTGAAATATATTTGCATATTTTCTTCTTCATAATTCAATTACGGACAATTCCTATTCCAGAATATTTATATTACTCTATCGAATCACCTGCCTCATGAAATTCAGTGTTAATCGTAGCGAACGTAATGGAACACCCAATAAGCATTTAATTAACTAATAAATTGCTAAAAATACCTGAAGAAGTACAGAAAAACATCTCTCCTTTATGCCTGCCACTTGAACAGTATAATAATTATAATAATAATAATAATAATAAAAATAATAATAATAATAATAATAATAATAATAATAATAATAATAATAATAATAATAATAATAATAATAATAATAATAATAAAACAACTGAAAGGAAACAAAGGTAAAAAAAAATACTATAGATGGGAGTCGAATCCGCGATAATAATATATGAACAAAATAAACAAATTACCATATGTGAAATATGATATATATTTTGCCAGGGGGACCCGAGCCTATAACACAGTTAACAATACATACACACACACTCACACACGCATAAATACATAAATACACACATATATGTAGTAAATATGGATGTCAGGGACAGAATAAACGAAACTGGATTGAAGTTTTCCATGCTTAGTCTATCAACCATGTATTTAATTGGTCCCATTGTTTTGCTTTCAATTTATATTGCTAATACAGTAGAAGTTTTGTTACTCTATATGCTTTTAGCCTTATTATTAGGAATGAACACTGAAGATGTCCACAGGTAGAGAGAGAGAGAGAGAGAGAGAGAGAGAGAGAGAGAGAGAGAGAGAGAGAGAGAGAGAGAGAGAGAGAGAGAGAGAGAGAGAGAGAGAGAATGGACTGTGTCATAACAGGGTGATAAATCAAACAAATGAAACTTCAAAATCCAGTTTCGTTTATTGTGCCCCTGGCATCAAATTTTACATATACAAATACGACATTGACATCTGCAATATGTGATGTGTGTGTGTGTGTGTGTGTGTGTGTGTGTGTGTGTGTGTGTGTGTGTGTGTGTGTGTGTGTGTGTGTGTGTGTGTGTGCGCGCGCGCGTGTGTGTGTGTAGAAAAGCTTAAAGAAACAACTGCTATAAGAATATACAAGATATACCTTACCATATATCTGGAAAAAATAAAAAATTTAATTATATTTTCTTTGCGTCCCTTTTAAAGTCCACCATCCGGAGTCTCTTAGCGTAATCTATCCCTAGGGAGTTTTCTCCCTTTCCCTTTATTACCCTAAAGTATATTTACAACATCGTTCCACAGAATTAATCTTAACTATTTGTTAATGTTGGGATATTTCCTTTGCCTCCAGTGTAAGTAATATTTACAATGCATTGTGAGCGTAAATTTGGTACCAATATGTGAACGCATGTGTACGAATGTATACGCTGGCGGTATTTTTTGGCCCATATTAAAGGTTAAAAACCTCTAATAAAAGGCAGAGGCAAGAGACAATGATAGAATAGATCTCGACTATGTACATACATTACAGCCGGGGTCCGAGCCCTCCGGGACCCGGTCTCCAGGCCATGGCTGAATAATCAGGTAGAATGCAAATAAAGAAGCAAGCCAGCTCAATTTGAAGCCGGTTATAAGCCTGAGCCAATGAAGAGGGCTTATGTCAGAAAGGGCGAACGGCCGAAACAGAAACGAAAAATACTATTCTTCATAAGGTGAGTGAGAAACAAGAAGCCCTTACGTACGTGGAGAAAGCTATTGGTAAAATAGTAAAAGAAACTGGTGCAGTTAAAGATATCTTTTTATAAAGTTTTATGTTTTTTCAGTCATAAAGGCATTTTCGTCATAGATGCATGCTTATATTACCATCAACATATCTTCACCTTATCTAATCTCTATGTCTTGCATTCCTATAACAACACCTTTTCACACACACACACACACACACACACACACACACACACACACACACACACACACACACACACACACACACACACACACACACACACACACACACACACACACACACACACACACACAAAATGTAAGGTAATGAGAATGGGTACAAGTGCAAGAAGGGCCAAGCTTGACTACTCGGTGGCAGGAGTATAACTTCAAGAGACAGAGAATGAGAGAGATCTAGGAGTAAACATATTGGGCGATTTATCTCCAGGAATGCATATAAATGGCATAGTAAGGGCAGCATATGCTTTCTTAGCAAATGTAAGGGTAGCCTTCAGGCACATGGACAAGGAAATGTTTAAAAATATTTATGTAACCCATGTTAGGCCAAAGCTTGAATATGCAGCCCCCTTTTGGAATCTGAACTTGAAAAAGCACGTAGTTAAGCTGGAAGAAGTTCAAAGACATGCCACGAAACTGGTGCCAGAAATACGCAATCTCACTTATGATGAGAGGCTGAGGGAATTAGAAGATTGAAGGGGGATATGGTGACAGTTTTTAAATTCCTTCATGGTTATGATAGAGTGGATAAGGATCGATATTTTGATATGGCTGGCACTAGAACTAGAGGTCATAGTTTGAAGCTTCGTAAGAAAACTTTTTTTGCAGGATGTAAGGAAGTACTGTTTTAGTGCAAGAGTAGTTGATAATTGGAATTTGATAAGCGAGGAGGTAGTTAATGCTAACTCAATCCATAGTTATAAGGACAAGTATGATAAGTATCACTAAGTACAAAATGGAACCGATCAGGAGGCGGGAGTTTACGAGCTTGGGGCTCTTTCCCATAAGCACAATTAGGTAATTACACACACACACACACACACACACACACACACACACACACACACACACAACAACAACGATATATATATAATAATAATATATAATATAAATATATATATATATATATATATATATATATATATATATATATATATATATATATATATATATATATATATATATATATATATATATATATATATATGGTTTAGAGAAGCGATGGTCAACTGCCTAAGTTATGAAAATGAAACTGATATAATATAGAGGATATGAGAGATACTGAAAGACTAATACGTTACAGAAAGAATAGGGCTGAAGATAAAAGAAGAAAAAACTAAAATAATAGAGGTATAAGGAAGAATGGAACTGCATGGAAATGTCAACATTGTTGGCATGGTAATCAAAGTGGTAGAGGACTTCAGATACCTGCAGATGACTATCGCAAGAGGGTAATATGAATAAGGAAATTATTGAAAGGATCAGAGCGGCCTACAGATGCCTGTTCAGTCTAATGACACTCCTCAAGAGAAAATCCATATCAGAGAAGACAAAACTGTAGTTCTGCAAGACAATCATAAGACCTGTCCTAATGCACGGCTGCGAAGCATGGTCATTAACTAAAGAACAAGAGAAAAGCTTGGAAGTCTTTAAAAATAAGGTATGAAGAACAATAACAGAATCACTGTATGATCATGAAACACAGGAATGGAAAAGGAGATATAATTTGGGAGTTGAGAGAACAAACAAAACAGCCCCACAAAAGTCAAGTTGTCAAGAGAAGACGAATACAACCGGCAGAACACATCGAAATATGGAGGAGGAGAATATACCAAATAAGGTCTTCTTGGCGTATTTAGACCACTGGGGAGACCAAAAAAAGATTGAAGGAGATGTGTAAAGGAGGATCCTGAAGACTTGATGATCTTGGTACAGGACAGGTGAGCATGGAAGAACCAATCAGGAGCGGTCATCGGTCAATGAGTGGCGCCAAGACAAGTGGGGCCACTCTCTAACGTTGACATGACATTTAAAGCTACATGAAGGGTCAGGACACTGACAAAATGTCAATTCAACAGAAAAGTAAATCTAAGGTCTGTTTAGGTTAAGTTTGGGTTGGTTAAGTTAGGTAAGAGTAGCAAGCTTTATAGGAGAAAACTCGATAGTAGCGCTTAAAGGACGTGACACTAAATAGACTAGTGCTGAAATAACCTGAAGCTGAATAGGTGCTGAATCGGATATAACCTAGAATACTAATACTGAAGCCATAAAGAAGGTAATAAAAATAAGTAAAAAATTAATATATTAAGAAAAAACCGAAATAATGAAAAATAAGTAAGTCTAAAGTATGTGAATACAAAAAGGGCAGCCATTACGGTTTTTATAAGTGACGTTTTCAATTCAGCACTTTTCTATAGGTCAGAAAATGAGTTTATGTATAAAAAAAAATCACGGAAAAGTATGAGAATTATTGTAAATCTAAATTGGTCATATTATCTAAGACACGAATAGAGTAAGCAATACGATTCTACCTAAAGTTTAATAAGATAAACAAAAACTGAAAAATCTTGTAAACTGCTATTATTATTATTTTGTAAATGATTCCCATTATATCGTTAAGGACTGAAGTATATGGGTAAAATGTAAAGGTTAGCAAGGACATGCACTCAGGATAACGATTACATCTGCCAAAACAAGTCCTTCACAAGAAGGCAACCGTCCTAGCCCTTAGTAGAAAAGGGAGTCCGTGACGTAAACACCACAACATATATATATATATATATATATATATATATATATATATATATATATATATATATATATATATATATGTATGTATGTATAATGTATATATATATAATGTATGTATGCATGTATGTAGGTATGTATATATATAAGATAGATAGATAGATAGATATACATACATGCATACAGAGAGAGAGAGAGAGAGAGAGAGAGAGAGAGAGAGAGAGAGAGAGAGAGAGAGAGAGAGAGAGAGAGAGAGAGAGAGAGAGAGAGAGATGCGGAAATCCTCATATGCTAGCTTCTACATGTATACCAGAGCATTAAGAGAAGAGTGAGCAGAGAGAGAAAGATAGAGGGAAGAGAGAGAGGAAGAGAGCCAGTCGCCTGAGGAAACTGTCATTATGCCCTAGCTGGTCTACCTGTTACCTAGAGCTCATTATCGGCCGTACTCACTTCCTGACGCCTACAATTTCCACTGATCTGAGATGAGACCGTCAAGAAGATTGAGTTGGTTTGCTCCCAATCAGATGGATTGAAATGCATGTATAATAATTGTATAAACCCGAATGGAAAATCACTTAGCAAACAGACATCAAAGTAGCTTTCGAAATATACTCTAACGAGTCTAAACAAAATTATGCTCAAGCTCACTAATAAACAAACCTCGCCAAATTAACTGTCTATTGCATTAGAATTACAAAGCAAAATAGTCTCATATACAAACGGTGTACCCGATGCGTAATATAATATGTAAACAGTTATCCAAATAAATACAAAATGCCAAAACAAACTTCCGCATTCTAATCAGATTGAATCTCATCAATAATCTGGTATATAAATATGAGTGTTCATTGCGTAATCAAATTTGAAGTTATAAAACTGTGGTTGTAATCAAGAGTTCTGTCAATATAGATATTGCTGCTGCTTGTGTGTATATATATATATATATATATATATATATATATATATATATATATATATATATATATATATATATATATATATATATATATATATATATATATATATATATATATATATATATATATATATATATATATATATATATATATATATATATATAGGCCACTCAGTGAGGTACAGGATATGTAATAAATAGATGGATACAAAACTAGTCATATATGACTTGAGGAGTGGATGAGAAGCTGCGTCGTTGTATACAACACTTTCATAAAAGATGCGCACGCTCACGCACATATATATATGATTGCCCTTGACCTGGATTCGAACCTACAATACACTTAACATCCATACGTGTCCATAAGACACTACGCACTGAACCAATGAAGGTGTAAAAAGGAGTAGAAGCCTCTCGGCTTGGAATGAAAACACAAGTAAACTTCTAAGTGTATGTGTGTATATATGCACGTAAATCATATGATATGGTTCTTTTTACATAATCATTATTCTTTTATTTTATTAGTATGATTAATCTATTATTATTATTATTATTATTATTATTATTATTATTACTATTATTATTATTATTATTATTATTATTATTATTACTATTATTATTATTTATATGATCATATATTATTATTATTATTATTATTATTATTATTATTATTATTATTATTATTATTATTATTATTATTATTATTATTATATTATTATTATTATTATTATTATTATTATTATTATTATTATTATTATCAAGCTTGTGTTAAAATGAAATTATTTCCAAGCAAGACATTATTACTTACATGTTCGAATTTTATTCATGTTGTGGGAAAGAAGAATTATTATTAATGTTAATTTTATTATGAGAGAGAGAGAGAGAGAGAGAGAGAGAGAGAGAGAGAGAGAGAGAGAGAGAGAGAGAGAGAGAGAGAGAGAGAGAGAGAGAGAGAGAGAGAGACTGACGGTAAGCGACAACTCTCAAAAGCAGTATTTCTCTAATCCCTCTAATAAGGGGAGGGGCAGCAAAGCAAACTTCGACTCTTTGTTGAGGACAATGCAAAGGAGGAAACTCCCTAAGTCATTTCATTCACCCCAAATAGTCGACTGTTAAGACATGCAGGGAGCAGGAGGAGGTATTCACGTCCCAAACACGAGGAGGAAAGAAGAAACTGCAGAGTACGAGAGAAAGAGAGAATGATGTATGGGAGGCAGAGGCCGTTCAACTCCACACATGAGGTAAATCCTAACTACTTACTTTAATAAATATATTCAAAACTCTTCCACCAGTTTAACAAAGGACTGTATCAATAGCCAGGGACTTTGGTATATAAAACAGGACACAAAGGGACAAACACATTAAGGTATTCCATGGAATACCTACATTAGATTTTTCTTTTGGAAACAAGGGTTGGCTTCATTTCATAGTTTTGAGGCCGAAAGCCATTTCTGACACTACCAATTCATTCAAATGGCTATAAGAACGGCAAAAAAAAATTATGCTGGATTGCTTCGCCTGTGGCTGGATTTAAATAAATTCACAATGCATTTTTAACTCCAACACAAAATCAATTAGCAAACAGGCAGCAAAGCAACTACCGGAATTTATATTCAGAGCTATTAACAAGTTTATGCTCAAACTATCTAATAAACAAATATCACCAAATAAACTTGTTTATTTTGTTAGATCTACATGGCAATATAATCTAATAATTTAATAAATATTAAACGTCATTACAGATCCCATATTGTAATCATATTCAATCTCATTATACTCTGGAATACCAACAGAGCTTACACCACGCGTATTTAAAAAAGGAGAACGAGTTAAAAAGAATAATTATAGGCCGGTAAGTTTAACGTCAACAGTGGGTAAGATTCTAGAATCCATAATTGCAAATAAAATAAGGGCACATCTAGAATTACACAGACTGATAAAACTTTCACAACACGGGTTTCTTAAGGGTTTTTCGTGCCTTACAAACTTACTGTCTTTTTATTCAGAAGTTTGCGAGGCAGTAGATTGTGGCAAAGAATATGATACAATATATCTAGATTTTAGCAAAGCTTTTGATAGAGTTCCTCACAAAAGATTAGTTAAAAAGCTGGAAGCTCATGGTATAGGAGGAGCTGTTCTCAGATGGATCAAACAATGGTTAAAAGACAGAAAACAGAGGGTTTGCATAAATGGAGAGAAATCAGAGTGGGGCTCGGTTACTAGCGGGGTACCACAAGGCTCGGTACTGGGTCCCCTATTATTCATCGTATATCTAAATGATCTGGATTCGGATATCAGTAGTAACCTAAGTAAATTCGCAGACGACACTAAAATAGGTAGAACTATAAATGGAAAAGAAGACATCCATGCTTTACAGGAAGATCTAAATAGATTATCTGAATGGTTGGACAAATGGCAAATGGAATTTAATGTTGAAAAATGTAAAGTAGTTAAAATGGGTACTATAAAAGACAATACTAGTTATAAGCTAAATAACCACGAAATCATGAGTTCTCAGTGTGAAAGGGATTTGGGAGTTCTTGTGAGTAGTAGTCTTAAGCCAAGAGAGCAATGCACAGCAGTCAGAAATAAAGCAAACAGAATTTTAGGATTTATCTCAAGAAGCGTTAGCAATAGGACGAAAAAAGTTATTTTGCAGCTCTATCTTGCATTAGTTAGGCCCCATTTAGATTATGCTGTGCAATTCTGGTCACCCTATTATAGAATGGAAATTGAATCCTTGGAGAGAGTGCAGCGAAGAATGACCAAGATGATACACAATATCAGAAATCTACCATATGAGGACAGATTAAAAAAACTTAATCTACATTCTTTAGAGAGGCGAAGAGTTAGGGGGGATATGATTGAAGTGTATAAATGGTTTAAAGGGATTAACAAGGGAGATATTAATAAAGTTTTAAAAATTCATGATCAAACCAGAACTCGTAATAATGGATTTAAGCTTGATAAATTTAGGTTCAGAAGGGAAATTGGTAAAAATTGGTTTGGTAATAGAGTAGCTGATGCATGGAACACGCTTCCTAGTAGGATAGTAAACGCCAATACCTTAGACACCTTCAAATGTAGATTAGATAGACATATGACAGAGGTAGGGTGGGTATGAATAGGTTAGTGCTTATTAGAAAAATCATAAAAAGAAAAATAGAATAAATAAGTAGAGTAGAATAGAATAGGTTAGACATGCTGAAAATACAATTCAAAGCTGGAGCTGCCTCGTGTGTGCCAGTAGGCATGTTGCAGTGTCCTCTATTCTTATGTTCTTATGTAATTATATCTGGACTAACACAATTGCGGCTACGATCAAGAGATCTGTCAACACAGATCTGATGATTATATATATATATATATATATATATATATATATATATATATATATATATATATATATATATATATATATATATATATATATATATATATATATATGCAGCTTCCGCGGCACTTCGCCGTTCTCAACCACTCTTTCAAGTAATATCTGTTTAGAACTTACATGCAGTGTTTTCGTAAATGTATGTACAGACACACACAAACAAACAAATATGCACACTCATATACACACATGCACATATATACATACGTACATACACATACAAAATTAATTTATATATATATATATATATATATATATATATATATATATATATATATATATATATATATATATATATATGAATAGACTGTATTCAGACTGTATTCTAGTCCATCTGTGACTATGTACGTATAGTCACATCTTATACATACCATGCATTCTATATTAAAAATATATTAGCATCGCTAAACAGTTCTTCTTACGTAAGAAAATATTAATAACCTTATATTTAATTTCATCTCAAAAAGATTATATAGATATATATATATATATATATATATATATATATATATATATATATATATATATATATATATATATATATATATATATATATATATATATATATATATTTCTCTTTTAGATGAGTTGGAGCTCTATGGAAGGAAACTTGACGTCCTTATTTCCTCCTCATTCGTGAACAGAAATCCTTCTTGGATATGCAAATGATTCTCATTTCCTACTACAAGACACCAAATAGTTCTCTCTCTCTCTCTCTCTCTCTCTCTCTCTCTCTCTCTCTCTCTCTCTCTCTCTCTCTCTCTCTCTCTAATATATTATAGCTTAAAAAAGCTAGAAACAGACTTAGTTCACTTTTCACGAAACAAATTAATAATATAGAAGGTTTGAGATATTTACACAAGAAATTCTAACTTAAGATATCTACTTGACTTTAGCTATGACGGGCTTAAATGTAATTGCGATATCCAGCTCAATTTATCTTGAGCTGGTTTCATATACCTCTCTAGTTCATCTCAACTCATATATATATATATATGTATATATATATATATATATATATATATATATATATATATATATATATATATATATATATATATATATATATATATATATATATATATATATATATATTGTGTGTGTTATATATATATATATATATATATATATATATATATATATATATATATATATATATATATATATATATATATATATATATATATATCTTTACAATGGCCATAATCCCACTTCAAGGGAGGTGATCAAGTCAAATCATACACCCACTCACTACAAAAGCAAACTGACCCATTTACTCTATCTTTGCTATGTGGGGATAAAAGATCACTACAATTTTCCCCACTACTACTACCGCACTGCTCGGATCATATACAGTGGAAGTGACCCCAGAATTTCCACAGTGAGGCCCGACAGCCGTAGAATATCTAAGACTTTTGAATGTTAAATGTATTGTGTACAAGGATCTTATGCAAACATTGAAAGGGTTATTGTTCACTATGTATGAGCAAATGAATTAGGCTCATCCAGAACAGACGGGACTGTAATTTAGCTCTATAAGTAAGCTAATGGAAGTTTGACGAGCTTCTACTAACTTTCCCCTCTTTTTTTTTCCATGATCCATATTCTTATTCCCAGATATAAATAGTTGTGATGAGTTATTGTTCCCTTCCAAGTAACTACTTCTTCATCTGTTACTGCGCCAGTTTGCCTCTTTGACTATGCAAACACTACTCTTAAAATGTAAAATATTATTGGTGAAGTTTTAACCAGGCTTCAACTGTATACTAATAGTGCCATTAGTCTTTAAAGGACTTTAACAAAGGAACACTTCGTGATGTAATTGTATATATATATATATATATATATATATATATATATATATATATATATATATATATATATATATATATATATATATATATATATACATGACTTTAGAATAGTATATATATATATATATATATATATATATATATATATATATATATATATATATATATATATATATATATATATATATATATATATATATGTGTGTGTGTGTGTGTGTGTGTGTGTGTGATTACCTAATTGTGATTACCTAATTGTGTTTACGGGAAAGAGCCCAAAGCTCGTATCTTCCCGTCTCCTCATCGGTTCCATTTTAGACTTAGTCATACTTATCATACCTGTCCTTAAAACTATGGATTGAGATAGCATTAACTACCTCCTCGCTTAGCCAATTCCAATTATCAACTACTCTTACACTGAAAAAGTATTTCCTTACATCCTGCACAAGAAGTTTTCTTACGAAGCTTCAAACTATGACCTCTAGTTCTAGAGCCAGCCATATCAAAATATCGATCCCTATCCACTCTATCATAACCATGAAGGAATTTAAAGACTGTCACCATATCACCCCTCACTTTTCTAGCTTCGAGTGATGGTAAGTCTAATTCCCTCAGCCTCTCATCATAACTGAGATTGCGTACTATCTGGCACCAGTTTCGTGGCATGTCTTTGAACTTTTTCAAGCTTAGCTATGTGCTTTTTCAAGGGCGGATTCCAAAAGGGGGCTGCATATTCGAGTTTTGGCCTCACATAGGTTACATAAATATTTCTCAACATTTCCTTGTCCATGTGCCTGAAGGCTACCCTTACATTTGATAAGAATGCATATGCTGCCCTTACTATGCCATTTATATGTATTTCTGGAGACAAATCTGCCAGTATGTTTACTCCTAGATCTCTCTCATTTTCTGTCTCTTGAAGTTGTACTCCAGCCACCGAGCAGTCAAGCTTGGGCCTTCTTGCACTTGTACCCATTCTCATTACCTTACATTTTGAAGTATTGAATTTCATTAGCCACTTTTCTGACCACTCATGCAGATTATTTAGATCCTCCTGAAGTTCTCTACCATTGTTCTCGTTTTTTACTTTCTTCACAATCTTTGCATCATCTGCAAACATATTCATGAATGAATTTACAGACTCTGGTAGGTCATTTACATATACAAGGAACAAAAGTGGCCCTAAAACTGAACCATGTGGAACTCCACTGCTAACTCTTCTCCATTCAAACACTGAGTGTCTTACTCTGTTCCCTTCCTTCTAAGTAAGTTTTTATCCATTCTAAAACATTTCCACCTATTCTAGCCATTGATAGCAGCTTCCTAATAAGTCTCCCATGTGGAACAGTGTCAAGCGCTTTCTGGAAGTCTAGGAATATGCAATCTGCCCAGCCCTCTCTTTCCTGTAAGATTCGGCTTACCTCATCATAAAATTCTAATAAGTTTGTTACTGTTGATCTACCTTCTCTGAAGCCATGTTGCCCCACTGACAAAAAGTTGAAGGATTCCAAGTGAAGAGAGATATGTTTCCTTAGTAGTTTCTCCATAACTTTGCAAACTATGCTGGTCAAGGAAACTGGTCTATAGTTCAGAGCCGTATCCCTCCTTCCCTTTTTGAAGATAGGTATCACATTTGCTTGTTTCCAGCATCTTGGAATCTCCCCTGACTCCAGTGACTTTTTAAATATGATACTTAGTGCCACTGATATTGAGTTTGCGCATTTTTTAAGCACATGAGGGGATATGTCATCAGGACCTGTAGCTTTATGAACATCTAAATCCATCAGCGCTTTGCATACCTCTGTGGCTGTAAGGTTGATGTTCTCTAATACCGGCCCTTGAGCTTCTATCACTGCAATCTGTGTGTGTGTGTGTGTGTGTGTGTGTGTGTGTGTGTGTGTGTGTGTGTGTGTGTGTGTGTGTGTGTGTGTGTGTGTGTGTGTGTGAGTGTGTTTCCTTCACTCCTCCCATTTCTCTTTACAGTGAAAGAGTTAATCCTTTACAAATGAATTTTTGAAAAGATAAGTGGAATAAATTTATTCTAAATTCTTTACTAGCAAAGATAAATAGTTTGAATCATAGTGGAAATGCTTTTAGGAATTTTAATCATACTTTTACACACAAACATTATTCATATACGATCAATGTAACCAGGTAAACCAAGCCAGTTAGCATTAAGAAAATAAAATACTATATAAACCGTTCTGAGAAAGATTCCCATTACGAACACCGCTGGCATTCAAACTCTATTCAACAAAGGGAAAGAAATATGTCTTAAGTTCAGTATATCCCAAATACTTTTGAGTTTCAGAAACTTAGAAGGTAAAATAAAATTTATCATCAAGCAATGACTCAAAGAGGAATCCTAACATGACCATCCAAGCGTGGCAACCCCTGTCAAATCAACAGGATCTGTGGCTACAGTAATGAATGTAACGGTTCATGGTGGAAAAGGGAATATCATGAGAAGCGTTCCCCCCCCTCTCTCTCTCTCTCTCTCTCTCTTTCTCTCTCTCTCTCTCTCTCTGGTGTGTATAAGTGAACAAACAACGAACATACAAATATCTAAATAAAGCTTTATGCAAAATAGAAAAAAAAGCATCGTACATTAACGAAAAATATTCATGAAATCGACCACAGGAAACGTTCGAAACAAGAACCTCTCTCTCTCTCTCTCTCTCTCTCTCTCTCTCTCTCTCTCTCTCTCTCTCTCTCTCTCTCTCTCTCTCTCTCTCTCTCTCGCATATCATAAATACTATAGAACTTGGCAACACATGCGCAACATTCCATATTCCCTTTCCGATGACAGAAAAAATTCCACATAGGATCACATCGGATCATATTCCAGCCATTGCCTGGTTCCATCAAACCATTAAAAGCTTTCAATTTTTATCGC
>JAXCGZ010002494.1:30000-35000 GCA_037179515.1 Halocaridina rubra
TATATATATATATATATATATATATATATATATATATATATATATATATATAGAGAGAGAGAGAGAGAGAGAGAGAGAGAGAGAGAGAGAGAGAGAGAGAGAGAGAGAGAGAGAGAGAGAGAGAGAGAGAGAAACCTTTGACGAGGTTCATACAGCAACAACGGAAGTAGAAAAAAGAATCAGAAACAAACAAGAGAGCTTATATTTATTACAAGGGTACGTAAAATTTTTGAAAGCAATTAGAGAATCTAACTATTACAGGAGATAACTAGAGTTTAAAACGAATTTCCTTTTTCATGTGATTGCGTATGCATATGAGTATGTATGTATACGTACGTGCGCATGTATTATTATATATGGTTGTGTTTGAAAGCAAAATAAATAGTGTTGATCAGAGGGTATGCGCAGTAGAAACCTTTGAGTACTCAGAGTTGAGTGCCAAGGGGGAGCTTAAGTGGGAGATGAGGGGAAGGAAAGGATCCGGAGTTGTTGCGAGAAGGAAATGAGGGATCGTTTGGATATCCGAAGGACATCCGAAATGAGCGGAAGAGACAAACGGATATCGGAGGAGGAGCTTTGTAAAGCCGTTATATTGAGGCTACAAAATGTAAAGAAGGCCTCATTACGAATTCCTTTACATAAAACTATATCTAACCTATATTTTTTTCTACTAATTTAATTAATTACATAAATAAAGCGTGTTTTACGTCATGAACTCCCTTTTCTACCAAGGGCTAGGACGGTCGCCTTCTTGCGAAGGACTTGTTTTGGCAGATGTAATCGTTACCCTGAGTGCATGCCCTTGCTAACCTCAGACCGTGGTGGGGCGCAAACCCTCGACCTGGCGCCTCAAAGTCACGGACGCTACCGCCTGAGCCACGGTGACTACAATTAATTACATAAATATCTACCCATGACCTACTTACGCATTCACACATTTTATTCATTCATTTACTTATTCATTCATTAATTTATTTATATATACTTTTAATATATCTTTTCTTTTTTCTACTTGATTATTTGAATATCTATTTATTACCTATTTACGTATTCATACATTTTATGTAATTATCATTTATCTACTTATTTATTTATTATTCACTTACAAAATAATGGATGCAATGCATTTTATCCTACAAATATTTCAAAATTAACGAGTTCTATATTGTGGTATATATTATAGATATGGTTTGTCTCTACCATTGTAAAAATCTGAAGTCTTTTAACTATTTCCTTTTAACAGAATTTGTCATCTAATTCATCATTTCATTTCTCTTTAAACTTTATTTTTTCTTTCAATTTCTTTCTATTTCCATTTCTCCGTAGAAATGCTAAATATTCCATCCTTTCAGTAATTTCATCGACAAAAATCAGTACTTAAATTTTTCTTTCCATTGACTAATAGAATCAGAGAAACATGGTGCTCCATGGCCTCAACAGAGTTAAGTTTGAGAGATAACTTAGAGCAAGTATTATCTAAAGAGAATTTTCAAACACATATTGTATGACTAGTGATATTACTTTTTTTGCCAATACGCCTCAATTACACATCCGCCACCACCATTAGCCAAACAAGAGGAAACGACAACAAACAAATATTATAAACAATAAAGCAAATTGTTGTTGTTGTTGTTGTTCCGGTTTTACGTAACGGACTCCCTTTGCAAATAAGTTATTTATATCTTGGAAAAAAGATTAAAAATGGTTTATCACCCTCAATGGAGATGATGAATGGAATGCGAAGTCTATAAGATAATTAACTAAAAGACTCAAAATAAGGCTTAAAGATACTGTGATTAACATCTTCTATAGAGGTGATTCTTTTTTTTTTATTAATATATAGCTTGCACACTATTCGACATCAGGAAAACACATTCATAGGAAACAATTCGAGAAAAATTGAAATTATGATTACTATATCAGTAAAATAAAAAATACACACACACACACACACACACACACACACACACACACACACACACACACACACACAAGTCTAAAAGACCTTCAAGAATGCAAAGAAGTGTTCATTAGACGATACAGAACACAGGAAGAGATGGGAAAGATCAAAAACTTGTTGCAAGAGGCAAGAAGGTTAAATGATGAAAGAAATGAAGAAGAGAAGAAAAATTTTCGTTACAGAATACTTCCAGACAAAGGGGAGATAAAGAAGATAATGACAGAAGATCAGGGGATGGGGCCTCATTAAGATTGTTATACACAAATGCTGGGGGAAATATTGTTGAGAAAAAAAAAGTCTAAAAGACCTTCAAGAATGCAAAGAAGTGTTCATTAGACGATACAGAACACAGGAAGAGATGGGAAAGATCAAAAACTTGTTGCAAGAGGCAAGAAGGTTAAATGATGAAAGAAATGAAGAAGAGAAGAAAAATTTTCGTTACAGAATACTTCCAGACAAAGGGGAGATAAAGAAGATAATGACAGAAGATCAGGGGATGGGGCCTCATTAAGATTGTTATACACAAATGCTGATGGATTAGCTGGTAAGGCAGTAGAATTAAAAGATAGGATTCACAACAGTAAGGCAGATATAGTAGCAATTACAGAGACTAAGTTGAGTGAGGACATAAACAGTGTCACAGTTTTTCCTAAGGGCTTCAGAATACTAAGGGTCGAAAGATCTGAGAGGACTGGTGGAGGGATAGCACTGCTCATAAGTGAGAGGATTCAAGTTGAAGAAATAAACTTGGCTATAGAAAGTGAGTTCAGGGAATTTCTTGTTGCTCGCATAAATACTGGGTCAGAGAGCATTATAATAACTGTTGTATACAACCCACCAAGGAACCAAAATAGGCTTGAAATTTATGAGGAAAGTCATATAGGTACTATTGAAGTCATAAACTCAGTTGTTAACATGGCACGGGAGAAAAAATGTAGGATTTTGATTATGGGAGACTTTAATCATAAAGAGATAGATTGGATAAATCTTGACCCACACAGTGGTGAGGACTCATTTGGGGCAAGATTCCTAGATTGCGTGCAAGGGAATTTCCTACACCAACATGTAATGGAACCAACAAGAGCCAGGGGTGGGGATGAGCCATCACTACTTGATCTAGTGTTCACAGATAATGTGTTGGATATTGAAAATATTGAGTATGAACCACCAATTGGAAAGAGTGACCACTGTGTGTTGTTGATGGAGTATATCATTGAAGACATTCTTCCTGAGAGTAGAGGCACTGAGGACATGAGGAGGAACTATCCGAAAGGAGATTACATCAAAATGAATGAGCTTTTTGCAGTTATTGACTGGAGAACCTTATTTTACAACAAATCTGTACAAGAAATGTATGACATCTTTTGTGAGAAATATGGGAAGATAGTAGATTGCTGCATACCTGTCACCAAAGTAGGTGTAATTCATGCCAGAGAGAAATGGTTCGATAATGGGTGTAAAAGAGCTAAGGAGTGGAGAGACAAATGCTGGAAAAGGTATAGGAGGAGAAAAAACATAAATGCCTGGCAAACCTACAAAAGAGCAACAAATGACTACCTAAGTAAAAGGAGAGAGGCAGAGAGAGATTATGAGAGGGACATCACCAGGAAGGCTAAAGAAAATCCCAAGCTTTTCCACAGCTTTATCAGAGGAAAACTGAAGGTAAAAGAACAGGTTTTAAGGCTAAAGAGAGCGGATGGAAGCATCACTGAGACGGACGAAGAGATCTGCAAAGAATTGAACAAGGAGTTTCAGTCAGTATTTACAGTAGAAAATACCCCACCCCCTCAGATTGCAGTGATAGAAGCTCAAGGGCCGGTATTAGAGAACATCAACCTTACAGCCACAGAGGTATGCAAAGCGCTGATGGATTTAGATGTTCATAAAGCTACAGGTCCTGATGACATATCCCCTCATGTGCTTAAAAAATGCGCAAACACAATATCAGTGGCACTAAGTATCATATTTAAGGACTCACTGGAGTCGGGGGAGATTCCAAGATGCTGGAAACAAGCAAATGTGATACCTATCTTCAAAAAGGGAAGGAGGGATACGGCCCTGAACTATAGACCAGTTTCCTTGACCAGCATAGTTTGCAAAGTTATGGAGAAACTACTAAGGAAACATATCTCTCTTCACTTGGAATCCTTCAACTTTTTGTCAGTGAGGCAACATGGCTTCAGAGAGGGAAGATCAACAGTAACAAACTTATTAGAATTTTATGATGAGGTAAGCCAAATCTTACAGGAAAGAGAGGGCTGGGCAGATTGCATATTCCTAGACTTCCAGAAAGCGTTTGACACTGTTCCACATGGGAGACTTATTAGGAAGCTGCAATCAATGGCTAGAATAGGTGGAAATGTCTTGGAATGGATAAAAACTTACTTAGAAGGAAGGGAACAGAGGGTTAGAGTAAGACACTCAGTGTCTGAATGGAGAAGAGTTAGTAGTGGAGTTCCACAGGGTTCAGTTTTAGGGCCACTTTTGTTCCTTGTATATGTAAATGACCTACCAGAGTCTGTAAATTCATTCATGAATATGTTTGCAGATGATGCAAAGATTGTGAAGAAAGTAAAAAACGAGAACAATGGTAGAGAACTTCGGGAGGATCTAAATAATCTGCATGAGTGGTCAGAAAAGTGGCTAATGAAATTCAATACTTCAAAATGTAAGGTAATGAGAATGGGTACAAGTGCAAGAAGGCCCAAGCTTGACTACTCGGTGGCTGGAGTACAACTTCAAGAGACAGAAAATGAGAGAGATCTAGGAGTAAACATACTGGCAGATTTGTCTCCAGAAATACATATAAATGGCGTAGTAAGGGCAGCATATGCATTCTTATCAAATGTAAGGGTAGCCTTCAGGCACATGGACAAGGAAATGTTCAGAAATATTTATGTAACCTATGTGAGGCCAAAACTCGAATATGCAGCCCCCTTTTGGAATCCGCACTTGAAAAAGCACATAGCTAAGCTTGAAAAAGTTCAAAGACATGCCACGAAACTGGTGCCAGAAATACGCAATCTCAGTTATGATGAGA